>OZ012698.1:31375193-31505193 GCA_963942565.1 Maea johnstoni
ATGCAAGTGTACGTGTTTCCCAGTTGAAGCCATTTTAATGATAAACTAGATAGAGGTGATAGTGTGAGAAATGGTATTACCGAAGACTGATAAACTACCAGCCTTTGGTATTATACATGCCGGATGGGTGTCTGATCTCAGCGGGGAGATATCACTACCGCATCAGTCATTCCACCAATGCTGCTATCATAAAATCATAATGATAGGGTAGAGATATGTGCTAGACAGCCTTCTTTCCTCAGATGGGGGGCATGTTAACATGTAGTAGGCGAGTGCGACAAGCCTAAAGGCTGTTACTACCCATGCAATCTTCACTTTATTATCAACCAATGGCATCTTTGGATAATTGACAGATTTGGCTAGGGGCACATTCCTATGCCATACGCCATAAGCACAAGTTTTCCATGTCTGTTTCGGACATGTTGGAGGATATTCTAGGAAGCTACATTTAGGCTTAGATAGAAAAAACAATTACCAGCACTACTGCAGTTCTCACTGCTTGGTTTTCTTTCGTAAAAATCATAAGATGTCATTTTGAAGTAGGAGTGGATAATTTATTAGCTCAAAGTACAGTATTAATTCAAACCAAAGCTCTGGATGATTATTGAAGTACAGAGAGAGATTGCAAATGGTGTTCTTATTACCGTTTTATCACGATACAAAATATCTCATGTGAAATATTATCCTAAATCGTTACTCATGACCATGAATGAGTTTATGACATTGACAAATCGATAATAATCACACCATCTGTGTTCAAAAAGGTAATAATAATAGATGTCGTGATTGGTCATCGTGTCTCCAAGCAAAATACAGGAGATGGCACAGAACACAAAATATACATCATCAGAAATTGTATCCAGCTCCTTGTCCAGTAGAACAACTCCAACTGTTAAATAGATTTGATATATAAGATTTTACAAAGTATCTTCCTCTCACCTTCCTATATCATCTTCCTATATTAGGTAATGGAGTATTTGTAATAAAAAAGGTTGTTGCCGTGCCAAAAAGTCATCTCATATGCCTTTAAGGTCTAGACAGACTTGTAATCTGTGGTTGTAGATAACTTTCCAAAAACCCACACAGCTGTTCAGCTCTCAGACGTCTGCAACACCCCTAAGATATATATCGTCAGTATGTACAGTCAACAATGCCATATGTATCAATGATATATTGTAGAAAATGGATATCCATATTGTTTCAGAAATTTTAGCAAAGTACCAATTATCAAATCACATTTTAGAGTACAACCCCAGAGCAATGATTATTAATCGTTTGTTTTCTACAAATAGGCATATTGTTTCGTCACATGCTCGAATAGAATGCTGCTCACTCATCATCATTGTGTCTGCTATTGTACTCTTAACCACTATACCAGAGGTTATCGGTTAAGGAAAAATGTCTTAAGAATGACTCAAACCTGGACATTTGTCAGAATAGTGACACATTGGGCAATTGGTGCGGAATGCCTTAGACCACTCAGTAGTGGAGGTAGTCCTATTGAAAGCTTACAAAGTGTGTGTGGGGGGGGGCATTTGAGGATTGGATTATAAATGGGAATAATGCCTCAAGTATGCTTCGACCCTTGATCTATGCTAGAATTGTGACGCATCGAGGAGTTGGTGCGGAATACATAAGTCCACTCGGCCATGGAGGCAGTCCTTTCGAAAACTCGCCAAGTAAGCGATACTTTGAGAATTGGCTACTATAAGCCAATACGTATTCCTCTGAAGGTTTTATGACATAACATTGGTATTACTAAGGTATTATCAGAAAGGTCATATGTAATCAGTGGCGCAGCAGTATTCCAGACGGCGAAATGGATTCAGACGGTGGGCATGACTGGAATAACTGCATCACGGTCTACGTACTACGAGAAATACAGCACTGATTTATTGTAACCACTATAAATAGTAAATATGCTATCAATAATGATAAAACTAAAGTGATAATGAAGATACTAATGATTTGATGGCGCACTGTCACTTATCGTACTACTTCTTATACTATTACTACTACTCCTCCTCCTCCTCCTCCTCCTACTACTCTTATACTACTACTACTACTACTACTACTACTATTGCTACTATTGCTAAACGTAATGATTATTGTTATTATAATAAAATCATGCTAATATTTGAAATGAAAATAAAATTACAATAATAATAATGATACTACTACTACTACTACTACTACTACTACTACTACAACAACAACTACTACTACTACTACTACTACAACTACTACTACTACTACTACTATTGCTAAAAGTAATGATTATTGTTATTATAATAAAATCATGCTAATATTTGAAATGAAAATAAAATTACAATAATAATAATGATACTACTACTACTACTACTACTACTACTACTACTACTACTACTACTACTACTACTACTACTACTACTACAACAACTACTACTACCACTACTACTACAACTACTACTACTACTACAACTACTACTACTACTACTACTACTACTACTACTACTGATGATAATAATAATAATGATAATAATAATTAACAATGATTATGATAATACTGATAAAATAATGAAAAAATAGTAATAATAATAATAATAATAATAGTAATAATAATAATTATGATAATAATGATAACAATAATAATACTATTGTTCCTACTACTACTACTACTACTACTACTACTACTAATAATAATAATAATAATAATAATAATAACAATAATAATAATAATAATAATAATAATAATAATAATAATAATAATAACGATAATAATAACAATAATGATAGAAATAATAATAATAATGATAATAAATTTAATGATAAAATAATAGTAGTAATAATAATAATAAATAAATGGATGTCGCTCCGTCAGTGGTCGTAGTTAACAGGTATAATCTCCAACTTTTTGTTAGCCAATCTTTCTGACACCAAAATGCCCCCAACTTCTATATAGAACTACGCAGAAGGCTGATATCATCATTGGATCCTCTCTATCTCCCCTTCCCATGGTTATCATCACTCAGACAAGGCTGCTGATTGTTGGCAAGTCTATTGACTGAGAGGATTCCCCGGTCGCTCTGCGAGCTTGACCGATGGTCACCCCTAGGGCAGTTCTCTGATACCTTCCTATTGAATGAGGATCAATGATGGTCGGTAGCTAAATAGAGCGAGCACTCTCTCACGGTATGTGATGTCTGAGCCTTTACTCAAGCAGGTAGAATTACGCTGAGTCGGCCCTGCTGCTGCTCATGTAGCTACTGCCCACGATGCATAGCTTTGTCTGCTGGCTGGCATTCAGTGGATGCATCGTTCTACTCTCTTACACACACAGTCAAAATTATATATATATATGTATATATATATATATATATATATATATATATATATATATATATATATATATATATATATATATATATATATATATATATATATATATATATATATATACAGATAACTATATATATATATATATATATATATATATATATATATATATATATATATATATATATATATATATATATATATATATATATATATATATATATATATATATATATATATATAACGTGTGTGTATATATCATTATACACATACTGTATATATATGGATAGATAGATAGATTGACAATGTTATTCCTTCAACCTATCTAAGAGCACCACATAAATAATACCATATGATCAAAGTTAGATTCGAAATTTATCTATTCACACTTGTGTCGAACACCTTTTCGTTGCAACTGTTAAACAGTTCAAATGGGCAGTTCCCCTGAAGAAAAAGTGCCACTCTTAACATTTCATAGTTCAATCGTGCGTGATTTCAGATTTACACTGTATACCCAAAGGACTGGCCTTGGCTCTTCCGACCCTTCGCGTTGGGTTAGGTTGAGCCTGATGACTAGATCCCGCGGTACCATAGGTGTTGATTTGTAGGGTGTAAGGGTGTCAGGGTGCAGGGGGTACATGCCGAGGGGTGTCTGGGTAAGGCTAGGGGTGTGAGGGGACAGGCCCTCGCCGACAGCTAACACAGTCAGTGTCACGCCCCGGGAAATTACCTGTCGTAAGTGTAATTATCTACAGCTGTTTGTCATGATCTAGGCGGTCAGGGTGATCATCACTCAACAGCTACTGTCTTAGATCCTACGGTGAAATGCATGCGTCAGGCTCATAAGGATAACGTCCTGATTCCTATGCTCTAAAACACATTCTTACCTGCACACTACCTTTAACACATTTACACCTGGACTGCACACACATTCTGACAACTATGGTCAAACTCAGCAAACGGAACTATACTCGAAAATATTTCAAGAGAGATCGTAGAAACCATTGACAACTTTTAGTCAAATATTTCGAAGATATTGCTTTAATTTCAAGACATGACAACCGCAACCTTTAGTAAAATATTTTATGAAAATATATGTTCTCAAGATATTTACATAAGTGTCAGAATATGTGTATAATCTAGATGTGAAAGGGTAAATATAAATAGTCGACATAATCGAACGAGTAAATATCATATCTATCGTTTCTTTCCATGCTTAAGCTGCGATTTTATCAGAAACGTGCAAAACTAATTTTGATAAGTAATATCCACAAAGGATACATGGCATCATACAAATATTTTTGTTTGTATTATTTTTCCACAAATGTGAAGAAAATGTCAATATAACAAGGTGTACCTTAGGAATTAAATGACACACGACCGTAAGACGTGTTATCTATGATTGGAAATATCTGTCTCGTATCTATACATTTATATGTATGTTTGTGGCAAAGATGATAAGATAAAAAAACGCTGAATCATGATATATTTTTTGCGAAATGATGTAGACTTATTGTGTTTTGCAGGTTGTCCGCCAGGTGGAGTGCGAGTCTGGGCACGAGTGGTCAAGTTGGAGTGAATGCTCCCGGACATGCGACGGTGGCGCCGCCTACCAGCTTAAAATATGCAAGGACAAGACGAAATGCGACGGTGAATCCATTCGATACAGAACATGCAATAATCAGGTGAGACCACAAATCCAAATATCATATCAAGATATTCAACGAAAAGAATTGAAATATCAATAACGTATCAAATCAAATTTGTTATGTAATATTCCAAATCCCCAAGAAGACATTTATAAGAGTTTAAAAAACTATACGGATGGAAATAACACATACATAGACGGGCGGCGCTGTGAAATGCTTTTTATGGTTACCTATCACACGCAGAAAGTCTGGGAATATTTGTTTCCGGACGTTTCTTTAATATCTCAGGGTGATACCTTACTGACTTTCGAAAGTCTCAAAAATCTCAATACTATTTAACTCTTCTAGTGCTGGGACTATTTTCCTCCAAAGCACAAGGGACAAAGACTTTTTAAAACGATCTAAACCCAGGGTTTCCAGTCATTTTCCAGGATGTTTGCTTCATTTTGTATTGGCCATATTAACCACCAGCAGCATAAGGGTTAAAGACTGAAGATGCATATATATATATATATATATATATATATATATATATATATATATATATATATATATATATATATATATATATATATATATATATATATATATATATATATATATATATATATATATATATATATATATAATAGGTACATAGATAATCTTTATTTCATGTCGGTAATAATTTTGCATTACAATATATCTATAGTCTGGTTTATACTAATTATTCGTATTTCATAGGATCTTATCCATTGTTTTTTTCAGCAAATTATATTGACTGCACAAAAATATCATACAAAACCATACAGGTCACAAAACGTGTTTCTAGTTAAACAAATTGTAACAAAGACAACAGTGATATGAACAATTACACAAAATCAAAGAGAATATAATAATTGCCAATCTTTTTGCATTTCTTATTATTCCACCATTTTTCCAGCCCTGTCCAGAGGGGAGCGCGGACTTCCGGGCACAGCAATGTGCTGCCTACAATGACGTCCCTCATGGCGACAGCCTCTACGAATGGGTGCCCTACTTTGAACCACGTGACCCCTGCTCATTACGATGCAAGGCCAAGGGACAGAACTTTGGCATCATGCTAGCCCCTAAAGTCCTAGACGGAACCCGATGCCAAGAAAATTCTTTGGATATGTGCATAAATGGGAAATGTCGTGTAAGTTTTCAATGGTTACATTTGTTCTTCAGTTATTCTTTCAAGCGGATAAACCACATTGACCCCATATCTCTCAAGTACGATGGGCCAAAAAGTCACGGGCCTATTATATTTTCATTTTGAATTTGTATTAGTGAATCTTTGTTGCAGAAAAGGAGTAATTTATCTAGTTTTGGAATCTAATTACGACAATTTGCGTTTATATCTTGCCCTTATTTCCTAAATTGGTTGTATATGTATTTGAGTTGGATTAATTGCAGTCAATAAAGATCAACTAAAAACCAGAATTTATAACAATTATGAAATAAATATTAAAAAGGGTTTTGGGCCTCCTCGCTCTTTCAGATGCCAATCTATCATCACCAAAAAAATCATGTTAAAATAAACTTTTGATCCCTTGGCCATTTAAAGACGTGTTGATATATTTGAAGTATGGTAGATGTATGTGATGTGGGAGCCATGCATCATTATCCCTTGTGAATGCAGAGAAAAGTAGACCAATAGTAGATGAGAATAGTTTTTGTGCTATATATTTTCATTCTACATATTGATTGCATTAGTTTATGTCAAATACTTCCATGATGTCCTTTGTTGCTTACTCATAGCGTTACAATTGTGTCACCTATTGGAATTGAAATTGCTAAAGAAACATCTTCCAAAATACATTTGTGCTATTTTCATTATGTTTAATGTTAAATGATTACATACAAACAAACCATGGATAGAACAAACCAATGACGTAGCCGCATACTTATATTGGTGTAATTGTTATTCATTGCAATTGAAAGAGGATTGCCATTAATAATTGTATTGTATTGTATACTTATTGATTGTATAAGTACATATTACAAATTTATACGCATACAATTACAAAATAACTGTAAACTAGACAGACAAAAGGAAGTTTTTTTTAACTGAAACGTTTTAGTTATTTTCATCATGTCTTTTAGTATAAATCAATATATTCAACCATTTAAGGGATGCATTTAAACTAATGACGTAATATCCACTTATCCAGTGCTATTCACTTATCAGCGCAATTCTTATCCATTGCAATTAATTATGAAGCATGTTCCAAGCATTTCTTTTGCTATCTTCTACTATATCATTCATTTCCTAACACGTAGGTTTTCGCTTTTTGTAGCCGGTTGGATGTGACAACGTGTTGGGCTCTGAAGCCAAAATCGACGATTGCGGTATTTGTGGTGGTAAGGGCAAACTGTGCCGTCACAAGTCCAGGCCGCCAAAGCACGCGTGGAAGGTGACGGACTACTCGGAGTGTTCTGTGACCTGTGGTGTAGGTAACTCATCTTATGCATATTCTATATCCTTTTTGCATTGTTATGAATTACAGGTGAATCATACATGCAGGTAAACTCAGCATATTAGCATGAAGTTATTACTTTAACGTTTATGCATCCAGCAAATTCTCCATAGCGCATCAAATATATTTCTATTGGAAAATATTTTAAGGGATATTGTAATATCTTACAACTACATATGTTAATCAAATTATTCTTCAAATATTGCGTGGTAATCATAATAATTCCATATGGCCCAGACCACACATATGCTCCGAATGATAAAGGGTTAATCTTGCTGCATATCTAAAGCAATCAATACCTGAAATGTTATGCCATATGGAGAAATGGGCCGGGCCTGATAGCGGAGTTGTCTTAGACTCTGCCTCTGACTGGTCGCTGTCTTTCACCACAGTTCTAATCCCTACTGTGACATAGACACGTTTGTTCAATTTGGGCCCCCAGCCTAGATGCCAGGGGACCTGACATTTATTTCACATATTATGCACTGTAAAGTTATCTGGTGAATGCATAAATATTGCTTAGTTTTTTCTGCATTGCACTTTTAGTCAGGTCTGAAATCTGGGAAAGGGCCTTATTTAAGGAGTTTCAGGCATTTTGGGGTAAAAGTGGTTTGCCAACGGTTTTAGCATAATTTGATATTGCTGAATCTGAATATGATGGATACCAAAGTCAATTTTCAGTTTTAAGCCCCTATTTTGCATTTGTCTGAAACACCCCAAAATATGCAAAAAGGCCTAAAAATGGTCAAAATGATAGGTGTAGGGGTAGGAAAGACATCCTAAAATGTTCATAACTCAGCTGAGACCAAACATAGGGTTGAGTGTTTGGTATTAAAATGTTGGTCTGTAAGGGAAGTACCTTTTGTAATACTAATCACATGACTCACTATAACCCATGATGTAATAAAGGTCATTCAAGGTCAAAATGGCTGCCAAATCAAGAATCTGGGATTTTCCCATAAACTATAGTTTCCATTCATAAATTTCTCAGTTTTTTTTGTAGGTATGTATTTCTTATCTGTAGCCACTTTTTCTAAAGGAATGCCTTTTAGTGGAGTTGTTGAACATTTTAGAAAGTTCATTGATTAGAATTATAAGTCCAATTTTGAGATTTAAGGTAAAAAGTAGGGTACCAGGCCCACCTGGAGCCCCCTAAAATAGCCTAAAATGGTACAAATTTGAAAATCAAAATGGCTGTATCTTAAGTTTTACAAGTCGTAAAGGAGTAGATGATGCATCAAAATATCAGGTTTAATTTTCTCTTTAATCTGGAAGATGACGGTAAAGAAATTATAAAATTAAGGGGTCATTGAAGGTCAAATAAAGGTCAAAATGTCTTTTTTTTCTAAAAGATTCAAATTTTGATGAAGAGATTTTGATGAAGTAGTTGTGTTTTGTCATTATATAATTTCCAAACCAAGTTACCACAATAACTGACAGATGAATAATGTCAAATATGGTCAATCAATACCTTTTTTACCATTTACCTGTGAAAATGAAGTTGTTTTAAGTAAATATGGCGGCATGGAATGCGGCGTTTGGCTATACCATGCCTGTAATAAGTGTTAAAAGATGGCTTGTCAGAAAGTGCTAGTATAGGACCACTATTTAGGTCATAAAAGTTGTGAAAACCAAACTTCATAGGCATTGTTTGGTATCAAAATGCTTGTTGTAAGACAATCTTTCAATTTCACGCAACCAACCTAGGGTAGGGTATATTGTTGTGATATTAGAGGTCACTCAAGGTCAAACTAACCCCAAGTTACATAATATAAAGGCATTTCATCTTTGAATTGTTCAGTTAGCAGCTTATTAAACTCTCCCGGAATAACTATTTCATCCTGGAAATATCTTTAGGCGAGAAATATCTTTAAAAAGGATTCTTTGGCATTTTTTGAATCGTTTCAAGACAAAGTCTGGGCCCATCTTGAATATTTAGGGCCCAAATTGACAAAATGCTCGATTACCGGTGCACTCACATATTTAAGTGAAGCAGCAGACAGTTGACATAACAGAGTCATATTCAATGCATGTATGGTATGCCAGGTTCCATTTTCAATGGGGAGAATACCCCTTTAAACTTGCCTATTGTGTTTGTCATGTAATATTAAAGGCAGTGTAGAATATTAATGTTTCGAGGAAAAAATTAAGGTCAAATGAAGGTCAAAATGTCATTTTTCTATAAAAATTCAAGTTTTGAAGAAAAGATTTAGGTGAGGAAGTTGTGTTTTGTCATTACATAATCTCCTTAGCAAATTACCACAGTAATTGACAGAAAAGATACCTTTATATGCTTTTCCCCAACATGTTTACCCTTTACCTGTGAAAATGAAATAGTTTAAGTTAACATGCAGATGTGGAATATGCTATTGGGCAATTCATGCCTATAATTAGCGTTAAAGATGGAGTTGGGAGAAAGTGCCAGTATGGGACCAGTATTTATATCATAAAAGTTGTGAGCACCAAACATTGTAGGCATTGTTTGGTATCAAAATGCTTGTTGTTCGACAATCTTTCCATTTCATGGAGCCAACCTAGGGTTAGGTATTTTGTTGTGATATTAGAGGTCATTCAAGGTCAAACTAACCCCAATTACAAGATTGAAGGCATTTCGTTTTGAGAATTGTTTGTTAGTAGGACATCAATTTTTCCTAAAATATATACTTCGTCTTGCATATATTTTAGATGAGAAATATCTTTTAAAAAGGACATGCTGTGCCTCCTTTTAAGGTTATTTCAAGACAAAGCCTGTGCCTATCTTGAATATTTAGGCACCAAAATCACAAAATGCCTGATTATAGATGCACCCAAAAATCAATGAAGCAGCAGAAAGGTGACACCAAAGACTCATATCTTATGGTATGTCAGTTTTCATTTTCAGTAGAATATATTAACCTTTCAACTTGCCTATTTGTGTTTGTCATGTGAGGTTGAAGATAGTGTGAAATGATATTAAGATTTAAGGAAAATCTGAATGTCAAACCAAGGTCATCAGGCTAAATTGAGCACTTAAGACTTTGAAACAAAGATCTATATACTGCAGTTGCATTTTGGTCAAATGAGTATTGCTCATTTGCTTGAAAAGAATATTTGATAATCATGAAATCAATAGTAAGTTTACAATAATTCCAGATAAGAATAAGTCGCTTTGTACCTATGCGGAGGTAAAAGACTGAGACTACCAAGGTTTTACCTAATTCTGATTCAAATTCAGCAGTAAATTAATCAAAGGTCAAACATACTATTAATTAAAGTATTTATTAAATTGAAGTAGATTTTTAGTCTTCCTACTGCAGTTAAGTTTTCAATGGAAAATATTAAGGCAGTGTAAAATATCAATATTTCTAGGAAAAAAATGAAGGTCAAATTAAGGTCAAAACGTCATTTTTTCTCTATTGGCAATCTGTGTTCAGAAAAAAATTGGAAGTCATAAAGTTCAAGGATAGCTTATTGATACCATTTGTACAAACATTAGTAACTTTGTAAATTTGGAGGCCAGCAAAGATTAATAAGCTCAGTTCAAAGCTAGAATTATTTTCTTAGCTCATGCAGTAAAACTAACTTCAGTCATTATTATCCTCGGGTTCTTTAATGCATAGAAACAGAACTTTAGGGGGAGAATTGCTAGCATGATGCTAGGTTCTCTTTACGATTTCTACAGTTTAGTAAATTTTCTTCTGTGACGGTCCCTGTTCAGTTTTAGAGGTCATTGAAGGTCAATATGAGCTCCGGTACATGTTTTTGAATCTCTCACCTCAGAAGATGTCACTTATTTAACCGGGTTATTTAGCTGTTTATTGAAATAAGCCAAAAGGCCTTCACTGCTTAGGAATGCACATAAAATAGTCACAGATAGCACGACTGTCAGCGAAAAATAAACAGAATCCTAAATTGGGATTTTTTAGATATGCTTGTTTTCCAAAATGGATTAAGGTATGTAAACATAATTCAATTATACACTCGGTCGCATGTGCTTGATTTGATTATTACAAAAAAGAACCAGTGAACGGTGGTGTTCTACCTTATAAACCTCCAGAGGTTATCGTGGCTTATCTTGGTATAACAGCATGAATCTTGACATTAATATTAGTTTTTAACCCCCAGATACAATGAAAGTTATCTTTATATGGAAATTATGAACCGGGAAAACTGAACTGACAGGAATAATTGACAATGTCATAAGGATAATAATTTTATAAATCATATGACTAGATTTATAAAATGGTTGTCATTGAATTCCAGAAATTGCCACACGTTGTGCACATGCACATTTAGAAACACTGGAGGGAAAACAACAAGAAAAATTCTAATTTAAAAAGTACTAATTTAGTATCTACATATATTGGAATGATGATAGAGGAATTGTATTGATTAGTACTTTTTCATCATAATGATCATAACATCATCGTCTGCTATTGAATTCCTAATATGCCAAATTATTTACAATTTAACCTGGGGACCAGCCGTGGCATAGCAGTTACGACACCTGGCTCCTAAGCAAGAGTTCGCAGATTTAGGTCTCCACTGGGTACCCAGTCAACTAGCTGGTTGACCTGGTCGCTTTATAAATATGTGGCGTTGTGGAGGTCTGTCTATGGTCCTTCTGCACAGTGAAAGACCCCTTGGATCTATTCGTAAAGAGAAGGGAATATTTTCCCTGATCCCGGTTTCTATCTCATTGCAATATGACAAACTGTTGAAAGAGGTTAAACCCCAAACTTTCCTTCTACATTTTAACCTTCGTTTAACCTTTACTTTAACTCCTATCTTACTTTTTTCGGCATATTTCATTTAACAAGAAAACATCAATAGGGTGCAACATAGGTCGAAAAACATTATTTTCTGAGCGGGGCAAGCTGCCCATAAAGTTGACTTCCCCCGCCAGTACTTCCACTTGCCCCGCCACTCTAAAATAAAGGTGAGATTGGACCTTGCCCAAAACATTACTTGCAGAGCGGGGCAATCAAAAGCAACTCAAGATTCCACTGCAATATACAGTTATATGCCCCAAAGTCACGAATACTCTCTTTGACCTTTTGACCTTCATTTTTTCCTTAAATCTCATCAATATTTTAAACTATCTTTGCTTGTACGTGAAGTACACAATAGGCAAGTTAAACAGCCAATCTTTGTCTTGAAGTAACACAAAAAAACTTGAGAATCCTCTCAAAAGATATTTCACACCTGAAAATATTAGCAGGATAAAATATGTATTCCAGGAAAATTCAATAAGCCACTTAATGGACAATTCAAAGACGAAATGCGTGAAAATGGGGTTTAAGTCTGACATTGAATGACCTCTAATACCACAACAGAATACCCTACCCTCAAATGGTTGCATGAAATGGAAAGATTGTCTTACAACAAGGATTTTGATACCAAACAATGCCTATAATGTTTGGTGCTCACAACTTTTATAACTTGAACAATGGTATAAAACTAGCACTTTTTCACAACCCTATCTTAAACACTCAATATAGGCATGGATTGCCCAATAGCATATTCTGCATCTGCAGATTAACTTAAAACTACTACATTTTCATAGGTAACGGGGAAAGGAAATATTATAAAACATATCAAAGATAAGTTATATGTCAATTATTGTAGAAAAACTTTGTTAGGAGATTATGTAATGGCAAAACACAACTTATTCACCAAAAATCTTTCTTCAAAAATTGAATAATTTTAGAGAAAAATGACGTTTTGACCTTAATTTGACCTTCATTTGTTCTTTAAACCTCGGTAATATTTCACAATGCCTTTAATCTTACATGACAAACACAAATGGCAAGTTAAAAGGCTTATTCTCCCCATTAAAAATGGAAGCTGACATACCATATGCATAAGACATGACTCTGTTATGTCAACTTTCTGCTGCTTCACTTAGATATTTGAGTGCACCCGTAATCAGGCATTTTGTCATTTTTGGTCCCTAAATATTCAAGATTAGCCCAGACTTTGTCTTGAATTGACTCAAAAAATGTCTGAGAAACCTTTCTAAAGATATTTCTCGCCTAAAGATATTTCCAGGATGAAATAGTTATTCCAGGAGAGTTTAATAAGCTGCTAACTGAACAATTCAAAGACGAAATGCCTTTATATTATGTAGTTTGGGTTAGTTTGACCTTGAATGACCTCTAATATCACAACAATATACCCTACCCTAAGTTGGTTGCATGATATGGAAAGATTGTCTTACAACAAGCATTTTGATACCAAACAATGCCCATGATGTTTGTTTTTCACAACTTTTATGACCTAAATAGTGGTCCCATACTAGCACTTTCTCACAAGCCGTCTTTTAACAATTATTATAAGCATGGTATAACCAAATCCCGCATTCCATGCCGCCATATTTACTTAAAACAACTTCATTTTCACCGGTAAATGGTAAAAAAGGTATTGGTGATCCTTATTCGAGATAATATATGTCAGTTATTGTGGTAACTTGGTTTGGAAATTATATAATGACAAAAAACTACTAACTCATCCAAATCTCTTCATCAAAAAATTTGAATCTTTTAGAAAAAAAAGACATTTTGACCTTTATTTGACCTTCAATGACCCCTTAATTTTAGAATGTTTTTACCATCATCTTCCAGATTAAAGAGAAAATTAAACCTGATATTTCGATGCATCATCTACTCCTTTACGACTTGTAAAACATAAGATACAGTCATTTTGATTTTCAAATTTGTACCATTTTAGTCCATTTTAGGGGGCTCCAGGTGGGCCTGGTACCCTACTTTTTACCTTAAATCTCAAAATTGGACTTATAATTCTAATCAATGAACTTTCTAAAATGTTTAACAACTCCACTAAAAGACAATCCTTTAGAAAAAGTGGCTACAGATAAGAAATACATACCTTATAAAAAACTAAGAAAATTATAAATAGAAATTATAATTTATCGGAAAATCCCAGATTCTTGATTTGGCAGCCATTTTGACCTTGAATGACCTTTATTACATCATGAGTTATTGTGAGTCATGTGATAAGTATTTGAAAAGGTACTTCCCTTTCAGACCAACATTTTGATACCAAACACTGATCCCTATGTTTGATCTCAGCTGAGTTATGAACATTTTAGGATGTCTTTCCTACCCCTATACCTATCATTTTGACCATTTTGGGGCTTTTCTTACATATTTTGGGGTGTTTAAGAAATTTGCAAATTATGGGCTTAAAACTAAAAATTGACTTTGGTATCCATCATATTCAGATTCAGCACCATTAAATTATATTAAAAACACTGGATACCGACTTTTACCCCAAAATGCCTGGGGAAGTTCCTTTTTCTGATTTCTGACCTGACTGCTAGTGTCATAGCTTCATATACTAGAACAACAACAAATAATTATCCAGAAACCCAAATCGATTACAATCTTACCATCTTAGAATCATTGGAGAATTAAGAACATTTCTCAATGATAACTACTAACTACTAGAATTCTTTTGCAACTAGGTGCGAGAAGATGCGTTTCTCTCAGAGTACAATAAAAAGTCAGCGAGTTCATTAAGATGAGAACGATTCATCTTGCGCGATAACGTAATCATTGGCCGGTTCAAAAATGGTCGTTTTAAACCATCAATTGATCTAAAACCATTTTCCACAGCTATTGGGAATAAACATTTGGAATCGTTTTCTTTAATGGCTACTACTGATATTGGTAGAAAATCAAGATAAGCCAAAGCCTACAGTGCCGGAATTTGATAGTTGCACTAAATGCGTGGGCAACCCTGGCATAAAACACGACCGCAAGCCCGATTGCCATACAGTTTCCTGGGTGTGTATGCGACCACAGGCCCCTGACCTCACAACCAAACATAGCTTTGAGTTGCAAGCTACTTCATGAGTCATTGATGTGCTTGGCTTATTTTGAAGTGTTTGTACAACCAGGCACCGGCAGTCGTCCGCATGACTGGTGCAGAAATTAAATGTCTGAACTGTATTTCAGACTTTTCTTGCAACTAGGCGCAGGGAGATGAGTTGCACTCAGAGTACAATGAAAACTAAGGTGCCATGAGCGAGTTCACAAGGCTTAACAAGATGCACCGACTCGAGTGGTGCAGGAATCAACTGTCTGTTCTGTAAGTACCGTTGGTCCACACAGGGACCAGGTGTCGCGGCGTCATAGCCTAGATGAGGGAGATAGATTTGACTCTAAGTGCAAGCTGCTCTGCCGCAACGTTATTAGCGCTCACTAGTGGCAGGTGAATGATAGACGGAGATGTTAGCTGTACCCTCCGTGGCTCGGCACGTCGGCAACGCAGAGCGTCCGCGCTACTCTACATCGCCAGTTCAGGACCTCTAGCTGTTAGGAAGTGGAAGGGGGTTGGGGGTGCTGTCTTTTCCTCCTGTTTGTTGGTAATTATGGTTGACCTGTTTATTTGCAAGCATTCCCCTTTCTCTTTTGATGTTCGCCCTGTGTACTGATTGTTTGAAACTCTTTATTTCTAATTTAGGCTATCCACGAAAATGAAGTCTCCAATCTCACAGTACACAATGACCGCAAAAACTTTACTCATTATGAAATTATATTGATAACTTGTGCATCTACATTTCTATAAAGAAATCCACATATTTGTTTGGCATATTTCTGAATTATTCTAAGGGTTCTGGAAATGAAATCATTTTCTACTGTCAAGGACGCAATCATGAGATTGAACCCATCGATCCATCTGCATTGCATTTCTGAATACCCATTATTCTTTAGTTGCTATTGCAATAGGGAAAATGATTGATTTCACCAATTTCCAAAAGAAAAATGCAATGAAAACTTCACAATCTGTTTTCTGTCATTAAACCTTTTATCAGCTGCCCTTAAGTCCCCCAGGGTGGAATTGTCATTTGTATCTCTACTTTTTGATTAAAATAGTTGTCGATACTTTGTCTCATTTCTCTATATAATTGATAGAGCTCACAGATTTGTCCTAGCCCTACCAATGAATAATGTACTAAGAACCTGATATTCACTTTTAACCCTTCAGGCTTGGTACCCGGTATTCAGAATCAAATGCAGATCTCGCAATATGTTATTAAGATGTAGATTGTTGTTGTCTTTTGGAAATATGATTGTCTTTAGTAGTATGGCCAAGACCCTTCGATTAAGGATTTTACTGGTATGTTATTCATAGAAAGAGAGTGGGGAAAAGCGAAGGGACTATGCAAAACCACCGCTTAACCCAAAGACACTGGCAACTTTCTCACATGCCCTCGTCAAAATTGAAGCTAGTTAGTGATGAAAGACAGCATGCAGTCAGTGACAACGATTTAGACCACTCGGCTATCAGGGCCAGCACTACAGTGTCCTGGGAGAGTTACTTAAGGAGGGATTTTATAATTGTCCGGATTCGAATCTTGCTCAGTGAATGAGATAGTTTCCAGTGCTTTGGGGTTAAACGGTGCTTTACCCGAGTTTGTGAGATTTTTTTGCCACCGTTTACAACTGAATAGCCACGAATCAGCAAAAATTTACCGTAGAACGGGAAGTTCAAATTCCAAATTCTAACGACATACACCAAAATGTATATACACCAAATGCAGTGCCATAAACAACGCAACTTTGTTTACCGCATGTTTGGGTCATATTCTTAGCTTGTAATCACGTTGACACTTGCACAAATAGATTGAATGTATATCACTTGGAAACCAATGAGAACCTGTTGAGAAAGTTACACTGGCCAGAAAAACCCTTTTGTCGGTGCTCGTATGTTCCTAACCCAATTACATCTGAAACGTCCACTTGAATCTGACAAGTTTTAACACAACTCATCAAATGCATTTTTCTTGAAATATTTAGATTGTGAAAATTGTGAAAACTACCATGAAAACAACTCTCGGTCAAATATTTCTCAAAATATTGCTTTGCCATGACGACATTGCCACACGTGACAGGTCATGTGCATACTCAAGCAGCAAATGGGTTAATTTTTTTTCCCAGTAGAGTATACAAATTAGACGTGACGGAGTGTGGTACATATAATCACTTTACCTGTTCTGCTATATGCGGGTTTATTCGCGCATACCTTCTTGCTTATGGGAAAATAATTCACGTTATGGCAATAATTCCAAGCGCTGTCTGCACAATTGCCAGGCAACCATGAAGTTCACGAAGTAAAAGTGCGAGTAGACCGAGATACCATTTGTTGGACTTGGCTGGGCATGTTGTTTTGTGTTGTCAGGGAAGGATAGCATTAGCCACACATTGTGTTAGAATTGATTGCAGATATTATGAAAGAAAAACCAACGCCATTGCCAATTAGCTATGCGCTTCATTTATTATGAACTGATGACGATGACCGACTTCAACCGTGACAAATTGATGTTGAATATTTGATTATCGTCCCTTCAAAGCGAATGAGAAGTTTAACTGTGTTGCGTGTTCCCAGATAGCAAATAATGAATTAATAGCAGCATGTTAAAATGAAATTATCTAGTTATTTAGATTATTTGGATTATTTGAATTATTTAGTTAGGTACCCACATTATTCGCCCTTCTCTTGCCTTGGAATCATATAAGAAGCTATCAAAAAAACTTGAAAAGAAGACATTACAAAACAGGCAATATTTCTAAATAATGAATTGAGAACTATTTTCCTCAATGCTATTAATAGCTTTAAAAGCCTCGGCAGGTAACTGTATTGGAAGACTAGAGGTCCCTGTATGTCTGAAGAATTAAACAGCTTCTCAATATGCATCAGACCTGCCTTCGCCTTTTCCAACACAGCTGTCTGGCTGGATCTCAATCCCTACGACGGTTTACCTATATAACGATAATAAGTAAACGCTATAGCGATGGAAATGTCGACAATGGCTCAGGGGTACCCATTGTTCTGTCGAAGCAGTGGGATGATGATAAATAGTATGGCATGAATGTTCTTAAGGCGTTTTGGTGATTTAGAAAAATGATGAGCTAATGCGTAGGTGTGGTTACTGAAAAAATGCATTGAACCAATTGTATTGTATTGTATGTTTATTGACTGTACGGCGAGGTACAAAACCATAGCAAATACAGGCATTTTGTGTACAAAAGGAACATAGTAACAGTGAACATATATACAGCTCCCTCAAAGGGAAGAAACATAAACTAAATAACGATATAGCTGAATTAAATTAAATAAACAGAAACACACAAAAAAATCATCATAATGATAGTTTATATATTGCATTCATTTTTTCAAAATGCTAAATATATTCCTACCATATGCAAATCTAGTATTGTTCCATATGTATATGGTATTATCTATGTATATATTATGTATGTATGGATGGATGAATGGGTTTATGTATGTATGTGTGTATGTATGTATGCATGTATGTATGTGCACGCATGTTTGTATGTATATGTGTGTGAGGGAGAGTTTTTTGTTACACGGAACAAAGTTTCTCCGAACCGTTGCCTTCCAAAGAGGGTAATTACGTATTAGCAGAACGCCCCTCTGGACAGGGATGGGTTTAACACGTCTTTGCTAATGACTTCACACTGACTTGGCGTGCCAAAGTGCACTTTCGCTAAAAGCATTATGTCAATTAGGCATAACAAGAGATGCTTTTATGTTTCATGCAGGATAGCCAGACACAGTTACGATCGAACTTTCTGGCCATACTCTGTTACAGCTAATGTGCCAGGCAGGTGTTGGTACCTAGGACTACGACAATACGTATGTACTAATATATATATATATATATATATATATATATATATATATATATATATATATATATATATATATATATATATATATATATATATATATATATATATATATATATATATATATATATATATATATGCATATATAACAATCACCCATGTCATATTCACCTAGATCTCCTTTGTCTTATTCGCTCTGAGGGGCGTACAAAAACTAAATCTTTCTTTAAAAAGTCGATTCATTCTAGACCTTAGAGATATCGAATCGCCCAGCAGATTGTCTTTGGTGTAAATATCGAGTCGCCCAGTAGACTGCCTTATAGTGTTAATTCCTTCTTATGTGCCGAAGATAATAGTGTTATCAATTGTTACATTTCTACCGCTCAATATTTCAATCTATATTTGAGAGTTTTGATTATATTCCAAAATATATTCTCATCTGTTGTAATACCTGTGTCTATAAATTGGAAACTTTTAGACATTCAACAAAAGCGTGTGATATTGTCTCTTCGTTTCAAAAGAAATTGTAAGTGTAGAGTTTTATGAATAAATGCCATGTTGTGAGCAATTGTCAATAGCACAAATCTTGAAAGGGTATCCACAGTCATAAATACACACACACACACACACGGTTCGAATCATGGCAGCTGGAAATTCCTATCAGTTCAAGCATAACATGATAAATTAATAGGTGGTTGTTGAACGCGATATATGACAACTGACAACCTTCACATAAGCTTTAGGTGGAACTCTATCTGCTTGTGGATAGTATGAAATATACCTAAAGCTCCCCGCTAGGGGCACACCACGTGGTGTACAATAGGAGTTGGCACCTCCCGGGGAACCCTCAGCTGGTGTGGCACCCTGCTCGCCTTATAAGAGAAGGGGGATGTGTGGATCTCTCTATGGATATCCTGCATCTAAAATATCCCTTTGGTCCTCTTTGGATCTGAAGGCCCTGTTCTTACTATCCCTCTTGTTCTTCTTTCATCCAGGATGGTAATGCTTTGTCATTGTTCTTCAACAGTGACACAGCATTGTTCTTCAACAGTGACAAAGATTCACTTTAATTTATGGCAAACTTTTGTGGCACTAAAAGACCTTTGTGTGTCAATGTGCTTTTAAACACTCTTTCATTCCAGCCGTAAAAGCACCCTTAACCATGCCAACCAACCACAAACCAGTCGGCAATGAGGACCCAAAGTCACATGGACAAAGTAAGTGCAGTATCTGAAATGTGTAATATGCATTGCAATGCTCTGTGCATTAGACCGCTCGGCCATGAGGCAGCCCCTAACCTTAGAAATACCCAAATCAAGATGTGGAATTGAGTATGATAACTGGCTATCGATTTCACTTCTTATCGTGATTAAATAGGATGAACCTGACAAACATCCTATCTTCCATTGTCAGACGCAGAAGCCCTCTATAGCATGACCCCTTGATGTGCTTTTGATATCCACACGCAACAGACGGTTCAAAGGATACGCCGGGGAATTCTTTGTCAAGTCAAATTGATCAAAGAAGTCTGTGCGATCGGTGTGTTTCGATCGCGTTTCTAGTGTGAATGCCCGCCTTTGCCTTTAAGGAAAAGTTTAGTGATGACCGTTCACTGTGTTGTGCAATTAGTATTCCCAACTTAGTCCATACCTTAATCCTTCCAATGCTGGGGCTACTTTCGTCCAAAGCACAAAACCATCTTAACCCTGTCATGCTGGTATTCATTGGATAGCTCTCGTTGAGCACCTTTAAATGAGTACCCATGTGTCAGGGTTTTAATCATTTTGAAGTTTTTTTGCATCATTTTGTATTGGCCAAATAAGCAACCAGCAGCATAAGGGTTAATGCAGGTATATTAGGTTTAAAACTTCATTTATGCTTGAGATGTTGTCATTTGTGATATTGCTAGTTAAGAATGGATTAATACCCATTCTTACATGACTGTATATGTATTACTTTGACATATGCTCGTGGAGGATGTTTGTATCATAGCATGAAACTTCTATTTGTTTGATGAATTATTATGATGATGAGAGAAAAAATAACATCCGCAAGTTAGAGAATTCAAAGAAGGATTAGGTATGCAATGCCTTTTACACGTTACAACCCCTTTCCAAAGTATTAAGGGAGGTCATGGTTCTATTCATACTCTGCTATTTATATATTGTAAAATATCAAAGTGATATCGATAAGGTTCGAAAGCCCAATCACACTCAAATGGGTCTACGCTATCCTCTCATATGCATGATGTACTGTAAATCATTTATGTATAGCGGGATCAATAAGATAGCGATAATAGCGCTCTGCCCATATGCGCTATTGTGAACCCCGCTTTTAGTAAATTCCTAATTGAACTTGCTGCTGCTGTTCCCGATTATCGCTATACTTAGATCACGCTATCAAGGCAGTAACGTAATTGCGCTATATAATGTTCACGCCATATTTAAGTGATTTACAGTATGTACTTTTGTACGCCTAGTCATGTACCTGTTTTGCTATAATATGGTAAAATATCAAGAGGATGCAAAACCTATGTCATCCTTCAGAGGCGTGTACTCCTTGTCAGCCATGCTCATTTTCTTACATTCTCTTTTCAAACGGAATTAAGTATCTGTATGTACGGAGAGATGAGTTATGGAATAGAAAGTCTATTCTATTCTTCCTTTTAAATATGATCTGTTCTGTTATATCATATAAGTATGTTTTCGGAATTTGTTTACAGCCAATTTGAGTACATACACATACAAACATTGGAATATTGAGAAAGTTTGAACCCCCAGATCGCTTTGCAACTGTATGTACACTTCGTGACTTACTTGCCAGTTCATTACGTAATCTACGTCTGTGATGCTTTTCTGAAAAGTGAGCTTTGTGTCTGCTTTGTTACGGTATAGTTGTTGAGTATCTAGTACAGTACAGACATTTAATTCCTGCACCAGTCGACCGGACGTCTGCCAGTGCCTGGTTGTACAAAACGCCCATGGATGGTGTGTCAAAAATATCAGCAAAGGACATCAATGACACACGTAACTTGCAAACCAAAGCTTTATTCAGTTCTGAGGTAACCCATGCATCAATACCCTGAAAACTAAAGCAACACAATGTTTGAGGGAGAGTTGTTTGACTTCTGATCAATATTTCTCCTTCAAATGTTTTCCAGAAAATGCTTCTGTAGGTAAAACATTTCCAAAATTGCCAGGCATGTTTTGGCTGCTCTGAGTGTTAATGGGTTAAGTCGGATCTTCACGTATCCCGGACAAAAGCTCTGTTCCCGCATTGTTCCAATCTAATTTGATGTTTAAGAGTGTATGTCACTAATATCGGACACAGACTATTATCCGAGGTATAAGTAAGGTTTTTGAAATGTGTATCTAATTATATATATGAATTCATTCAGCCGATACTCAAATGCATAACCTATTGCCCTGGTCTATAAATGTATGCAAGTAAAAATATGGTTGGATTGTGGAACGTGTAGCCTGTAGATAGATTCTAGACCACTGGTTTACATAACCTACATACATACATACATAACATAACTTAAGCTTACATACTCCGTAACATAACATACATACTCTGTAACACCAATACCCTCCCCTCACTATACGTGAGCCAAACCAGCGAGAGTATTCGTAGCCAAAGCGTGGCGCTCTTCTCTGGATTTCTGTATTACGCAAGTAGCCTACGTCACCGTTGTAGAATATGCCGGTATTACCATGGATGTTGCTTAGGATACGTTCATATGACTCCAGGCAAATACACCAATTAATAATAACAGGTTCTATTCAGAGACTTTTCGAAGCAGACTGGCGCCAGCTATACCCGTGGCAAGTGGTTGTCTTAGAGGGGTAGCGAGATCATGTCTTAGAAAACGTCAAATAAAGTTCCCGAGTAGTAGTAGTAGTACTGTAGTAGTAGTAGTAGTAGTAGTAGTAGTAGTAGTAGTAGTAGTAGTAGTAGTAGTTGTAGTAGTAGTAGTAGAAGTAGTAGTAGTAGTAGTAGTAGTAGTAGTAGTAGTAGTAGTAGTAGTAGTAGAATTAGACTAGTAGTAGTATACTAGTAGTAGTAGTAGTAGTAGTAGTAGTAGTAGTAGTAGTAGTAGTAGTAGTAGTAGTAATAGTAGTAGTAGTAGTAGTAGAAGTAGTAGACTAGTAGTAGCAGTAGGTTAAGTAGTACTAGTAGTATAATTATTACTAGGTGTTGTTGTTTTTGTTGTTGTTGTAGTTGCTGTATGTCTCCTCCTACTTCGACCATCTGGGATCCACCATGGCCTAGTGGTAAATACATCTGGCTCCCAAGCATGAGTTCGTAAGTTCGAGTCTCCGCTCGGTCCCCAAAATCGCGTGTTGTTCTGGTTGCTATATAAATGTGCGGCGTTGTGGAGTACTGTTTATGGTCTTTCTGCAACTGAAAGAGAATGGAATTTCGACATGACCTTAGCTGTTGAAAGCGACATAAAACCCCAATCCTTCTTTGCTTCCTACTACTACTGCAACTATTATTATAATTATAACTATTACTTTTGTTGTTGTTTTTGTTATTATTATTATTATCATTATTATTATTATTGTTATTATCATCCTTATTATTATTATTATTATTATTATTATTATTATTATTATTATTATTGCGACTGCGACTTCTACTACTACTACTACTACTACTACTACTACTACTACTACTACTACTACTACTACTATCATGACTACTAGAGCTACTTCTACTACTACCATTACTACTATGTTAGAACATTTCAAACTCGTTCCGACACGACGTGCGCTTTAGGTGTTACTCAAAAGCTTCTAGCAAATTTGATCAATATATGACGCGAACTGTTACATGAAATGTGTACATGTGCGCTAGAAACTCAATTAGTTTTTATCATAAAATACGGCTCACCAGTTTTATCGTCAAAGTAGATAATTTCTAACTTAATAGAAAAACTTTGACATATCACCTATAAGCACTCATGGTATTTTCAAATTAGTATCAACCCTTGTTGGTCACCTAACTGGATTTTTTATTGTCACTTTGACCTACACTATGCTCTAACAATTTACTCATGGTACTAAATAGAAATTATGTTTATCAGCTGCCATATGTGGTTGAATCAGTTTCAGTTGTTCATGGGCATAGTATCCGGGGTTTAGGTAAGACTAAATACGTATGCAGAATTGAATATTTATTTAGGTAGAGGTGTTGTAACTGTTCTGTCTAAACCTGTGTCCCCACCCTCATACCTGGGCGCTGGGCTGTCTGACCAATCCTGAGTGTCCAGGAGAATTGACCATTTTAGCGCCATATCGCAGCTTAACCATTTGTCAACTACAAATTTGCAAAGATCATCAGGCAAAACATGTCGGGAGATATTCAACTGTGCCTGGTAATAAACCATGACATGGTACTACCTATTCAGCATTAATAAGCTGACAATGTAACCCCCAAATAGAGTATGAAATAGTGAGATGTTTGCATTGGCAGGGGAAGAGAATTAGGCAATGTTCACGCTTCAGCCTTGTTTCATTTCAAGCAGCAAACTGCCCAATGCAAGGTCAAACATGGTGAAAGTCAGTGAAAAGGCAGATGACCAGATGTACAGTGCCGACATTTAATTCCTGCACTAAATGCGTGGGCAGTCCGGGCATAATACACGACCGTACGCTCAATTACCCCCCCCCCCCCTCCCCCCAGTTTCCAGGGCATGGATGCATGGAGGACCTCACAACTGAACGTCGCTTTGATTAGTAAGCTACTTGGGCTATTGCTGTGCTTGGCTTACTTTTTTGACATGTTATCAATGGTTGTTTGTACAACCAGACACTGGGAGACGTCCGGTCGACTGGTGCAGGAATTAAATGCATGTACTGTACCCCTTGCAGCAGCACGGCGAACAAACCGGCCGCAGAGTGTAAGGCCACTAGACACTATTGCTGCTCAGGGTTAAATTGTGATGATTCAGAAGTTAGTGGTTGAGTATCCAGAACTCAGCTAGTGTGTGGTGGGGCACAGCGAAATCTACAAGTGCAGTGTGGTAGACCGCTAGACCTTGGGGCACTGCATCATGTTTGGCGATCGAGTCCTGAGGTGGCATAGCATATTGCCATGGTGGCATCATCTTTGTGTTCTCCCCATGTAATTCTGGTCTACTACTCTACTACGTATGGCCTGACCTTCGATTCAGCCTAACGTAACAGAAAGAGGTGTCGATCAAACAGTATATATATACTATTATATATATATATATATATATATATATATATATATATATATATATATATATATATATATATATATATATATATATATATGTGTGTGTGTGTGTATGGATGTATTGAATGGGTGTATTGCGCAATAGCCATTCAAGTCACATTAGATATAGATAGGAATTTGAATAGAATTGAGTTACTTCATCAAAGCAAAGATCAAAGATATTTCTTAAAATAAATGGAGCTTAAAACATTCCCTTTATTTTGAAAAAAAATTGAATTATCAGACGACCCTATAGCTCCAGGACAGATCGGTAGCCAAAGTTTAGGTCCACATGTTGCACATGCGCAAGATCAATAACTGTGACATCACCTTGGAAACCGGTTTGCACGAGCTAGAGAGAGTGTATTGGTGGATCTAGTCCACATAGACAAGATCTGCTTATTGATGTTTAATGTGACACCTGATCCAAGGCCACAAAGAACATTATCTTGTTTCTTATCACCTGATATGTTTAAGAAAATGAACCATGACTTATTGGGTTTAAGTTACGCCTGAAGACTTGCGTGTGCGAATATCGCCAGCTGAGCCCATTGGTGTCGAGTGGAAGCTGAGGTCATAGAGTAGCGTAGCCCAAGGCTTTTACTAGAACAGAGGTTTTGAAAGCATGTTTTTATGATAAAGTAAAGAAGAAATGGGGTTTTAAGTGGCTTTCAACAGCTTAGGTCATATCGCGACAAGATAGAAATCTGGAACCGGGAAGGAATTCGGTCGCAGAAGGACCGTAGACAAACTACCACAATGCCGCACTATTATATAGCGACCAGGCCAACCTGCTCACGGGGATCCAGCAGAGACTCGAACATGCAAACTCACGCTTGGGAATCAGGCATCGTAACCACTAGGCCACGGCGGATCCCTAATATTATATGATATTGTCAGTTGCGCTGTCAGCATATTATACTTAAATTCCAAGCGTTATTAGATTATATGGTCTGCTAGTTTATGATACCGTCGGTCAACATCTTAAATAACCCGAATAAGAGCAGAGGCTTCTGGGTAAATATCAGGTCATAGGTCGCAGTAGGGGAGGGACACACCTCTTGGACATTGAATCTTGAGTTTTAACTTTCGGAGGTAGAAGAGATAAAGACCAGCTAATTACTCCACCTTTCAACCATCTTTCACTCCTACCTGGGGTCAAATCACGACCGGAAGAAGTGAGAAAATTGCAAGTGCCCTGGGGCTTGGTGTTGGTTTTCGCTGGGTACTTCGGATTCCTCCACCACTTACAGCTTGCTAGTCACGACAATATGGCAAAATGCAGAAAACGTGACGAAAACTGAAATTCCAAATACCCACGTGTCCTAGGTCAGAGTACTGAGTTTCTCTTGGCCTGCGGTTGGTGAACGGCATCCCCCCTGTGGTACCAGTTACATGTAACTGGACACCTTAAAAGCTTTTTGTGTATGTGATATCTCCTGGGCGAGTATGTCACATACACCACAGACCTTGGGACCACTCTATCACCTATATCAAAAGAACGTTAGTTCATTCATTCGCACTGTTTGCTTGGATATTACACCAACTTATATAAGACCAATCTGTAAGTTGACACAAGCGGTTTGCCAATTGTGAATAAGCATTTGGATTTGTCCAAATATATTGATAGAGCTTTCGAATCGCGTTTAAATACACAATGTCTCGATTATTGGAAAACAATTAATTTATCTATGAGGGGAACGTGAGGGGAACGTGAGTGGAACGAGGTGAGAAGGTACTATGCAATTTATCTGGGTTTTGATAAAGCTCCGACTGCCCTGGTGATATGACAATTATGCGATAAAATCTTACATCACGACAGTATTATGATACGAATTTCAATGCAAACTGGTTGCTGGTGCATTTTATAATCCTCCTCAAAATGTTATCAAAACGCATATCAAACGAAAGAGTTATCCACAAAGTTGCCCTGGACCAACTTTGTGTTCATGGAATTAACAGGTTAAAAGAGAGAAAATAATTACTGCAATTAATCACGTTGCCCGGACAGGTGGATAATCTTACATTATTGCAGGTTCTCGCTCTCAATTCCCGAGTGTAGAACCAATACACTACCATGCCGCTTACAGTGATAAGCCTTCTAGTCAATCTACCGCCTGTGTTCCAACGTATTGATCATTCTTAAATCCTTGTGAAACGTTTATTTTTGAAAGGCAATTTGAAACTTTTTGAAATCGATCGACACCTTTCCAGCCATATGAGACTAAATTAATCAGTAGTTAAATTGTAATAATTGGAGGAATCCGGGAGAAAACCATTACATTAAGCCATTGCCCTGGTTACACAATCATATGCCTTAAGTCGCCTTCGAAACACAAATATTTGCATTGGTAAGGGCTAGCGAGTAGTTTTTGCGCATTGCGTTAGGCCACTAGGCTGTGGGAGTACACCCGATGCGTAGTTTCCCCATGGATACTGTAAAACACTTAATAATAGCGGGAACAATAAGATAGCGATAATAGCGCCCTGCCCATATGCGCTATTGTAAAATCCCCGTCTTTGTTAAATTCTTAATTGAACTTCCTGCTGCTGTTCCCGTTCACCGCTGTACTTAGATCACGCTATCCAGGGCAGTACCGTAACTTCGCTATATAATGTTCACGCCATATTTAAGTGATTTACAGTAATTACTCGCGATGCGTATTCTCAGTATGGTGTTAATACACAGTAGTGATTTATTTTGATGACGGCTATTGCGTGCATTGTCTTTGGTAGATTCCTGGCAATTAATCGATTTCAAATTGCGTTATTGATGATCACTATACCACTCACCTCTCTTGTAAATCTGTCATGCTTTTCTCTTTCTTTCCAAATGTCTTTCAGTGAAAAGACCAAGATAAATGATCGTTAGCTTGGTTGAAAAGACAGTTCATGCATAACCTTCTATATTCACAGACTTAAGAATACGAGAACGCTGCACTTTTTAAATTTCTTTTATGTAATTAATGAAGGGCCCAAAATAATCCATCAATACCTTGCTTAAACTGACTCTAAACACCTTCTTTCTTTTTTCACAAAGGATAAAAGGACGCTGATCTTCTTTTTCATTCTTTATTCTTTTAGTCTGCCAATGAAGAGTTCAAAATCAATGACCTGTAGTTGGGTTAAACAGACACTACAGCATTGTGCACATCTGGTCTCCCATTTCCACAAAGCATAAGATTACGCTGCTTTTATTTTCCTTTCTTCTCTTTCAACGAAGTTGCTAAAAAATCAATGCATGATAATCTGTTGTAAACAGACTACGCATATGGTCTTACATCTTCCTCTCTGCATGTTATTGCCTTCAGAGACAGCGATTGCGTGTCAGTGCTAAGACACGACATAATAGGTTAAGCGAGTTTGAGGCAGTGTGATATTTTCCAGGTTCGTGGTGAACTAGATAGATGGATAAGATTGAGCTAGACAAATGCCCCACGTCATAGCGCCTGAAAGCATGCGAAAAACGGTAAACAAGTCCACAATCATAACTGATAGTACATGTAGCAACATACAACTAAACGTGCACTATGATGACCATTTCCATAATCGATATTATGATTAAAAAAACTGAATACTTATCTCATCCTCCAAAAAATGAATAATAGATTAACAACTTGTTATCGCTTAAAACCTAAATTGTTTTTAAAAAGTCTCCACCTTAATCATTTTGAAATGTTATCAACTGACAAATGTTGCGCTTCGGAGTAACACATTAAACATGTTATGATTAATATCGCATCAACAAAGCCATGGCAATCATCCCTTAAATCAACTTCCAATAGTGCCCTTGGTAAATTATAATGCTTTTATATTGTGAACACATTATTTGACTAATTGATGTTCAAAGTCCAAGTCAAACAATTTTTCATTCTCCAAAAAATATATATATATTTTTAATCAAAATTAAGTTCAAAGTCAGACATGATTAGTTGGAGTTATTCTGTATCATGCTGGCAACATAAAATATGTCACTTTCTCAGCATCATTGTGAATTTATAGTTGTTTGATCTTTAAAATGAGAAAGTACCTGGCACCAATTGTAGTACAAAGTTTCCATTGCTGTTGATCACTGTAAATGTATTTATGCCATCTATCTTTGAATAATACTATAAAGGCTTAAAATATAAATGTAAATGTATTTATGCCATCTTTGAATAATACTATAAAGGCTTAAAATATAAATGTAAATGTATTTATGCCATCTTTGAATAATACTATAAAGGCGTAAAATATAAATGTAAATGTATTTATGCCATCTTTGAATAATACTATAAAGGCTTAAAATATAAATGTAAATGTATTTATGCCATCTTTGAATAATACTATAAAGGCTTAAAATATAAATGTAAATGTATTTATGCCATCTTTGAATAATACTATAAAGGCTTAAAATATAAATGTAAATGTATTTATGCCATCTTTGAATAATACTATAAAGGCTTAAAATATAAATGTAAATGTATTTATGCCATCTTTGAATAATACTATAAAGGCTTAAAATATAAATGTAAATGTATTTATGCCATCTTTGAATAATACTATAAAGGCTTAAAATATAAATGTAAATGTATTTATGCCATCTTTGAATAATACTATAAAGGCTTAAAATATAAATGTAAATGTATTTATGCCATCTTTGAATAATACTATAAAGGCGTAAAATGTGCCACTGTAATACCATTTTAGTTGGAATGGGGTTAAACATTTTAGATGACAAATATCTCGTCTAAATTATGTTTTTTCTTTGTATTTTTGTTTTGATATTCGTGTTTGAATTTCCTATTGTTACTACTTGTATACAACTTTCATGCTGACGGCATAGCCAATCAAATTATTATTATTTTTTGTCCATTGAATAGGAAGTCATCTTTATCCGTATATTGGGATTCTTTGATCCAATAGCTGTTGCTCTTTCGTTTATAATTCGTCGCTTTCAACTGCATAAGTCATATCCTATCACTGCGATGCAGACGCAGAGGACCTGGGAGAAATTCCCTCTCTTTCATTAAGTTTCAGATTGGTATGATGCCTGAAATAAGCCTTAACCCATCCAATGTTGGTGATTCTACTTTTGTCCAAAGAACAAGGACGTAGAGGTTTTTGAAATACATCTAAACCCTGTCATGTTGGTATTCATTTGATATTCTCTCACTGAGTGCTATCTGATGAATATCTACATGCCAGGGTTTCAGCAATTACTGGCTTTTTGCATGATTTTGTATTGGCAAAATAAGCCACTAGCGGAATAAGGGTTAACAACGCAGCAAATCCACCTATAGGGATGAGGAGTATGCGGTGCGCATCTCCTAGATCGCATGCGTGGGAGGCATGTGCCGTAACCACAAGGTCACGGCGGATCCCTCTTCCATCCCCCGGGATCCTAATTACAAACGCGATTATCAGAGTATTGCCAGACACACATTTACTGCGGAATGTATCGACTAATTATGAAGGTGATAATATTCTATCACAGGTACGGGTCCATACTATATATAGTTCCATAGAAAGCTTCCTTGACGCAATGCGGTTTGCATGAATTCACATACTGTGCTCAGTATAATTAGAAGTAATGGCACGCCACAAAAATGAGTTTCCCTGATTCGAGGATGGGTGATAAGATTTAATTACTATCATCTTTTACAAGAGAGAAGTGCTTTTTATTTGATTGCTGCAATAGTGCATGGTTTCGTAACGTATTATATGTATTAACAAATGCATATTCATAAGAAGGTATATACTGCTAATTGAAAATGAATTAGAAAGGTAAATAGTATATATATATATATATATATATATATATATATATATATATATATATATATATATATATATATATATATATATATATATATATATTTATATATATATATATATATATATGTATATTCATAGGTTTGCATATACTTATTGCCTTTTTCTTGAAAGTCATGTTTTTAAATATTCTTTATACCGCATTTAAACATGGGATTTAGTTTTAATGTATTGTGAGATTTTACCCTTTAGTCTATTTTAGTAAAAAAAATCATTTCACTATAAAACTAAAAGTCTGCATCTCGACAGTAGAGAGATGGTGCTGTTGAAATGCTCTTATATTTACATGTATTTCATGTCATACGAATAAATCCGTGCTCATCCCACATCACCTTGAAGACTCTCGCAGAGATAACAATAGGGATAACAATAGCGTTATTGTAATACGTCACTATTCATGATTAAGGTCAATGTCAGAAATGTAGTCCTATGAATGGAAACAAAAATAAAATACGTTTTATCAAATGAGAAATAATCCTTGTAACATGTTAGAAACAATGCCGTCGGTGGTGTCACATTTCCTTTCTCTAATCAGGCGTACAAATGGTCTGACTAGAAATAAAACATCTTCGTCTCTAAGTACCATCCTGTGAAATATTTTTCCGAAAGTTGCTGTTCATTATGCATTAAACAATTCTTCTTCAAAAATCTTTCAAATTTTTTTCAATATGACTTACGCTCTAATTTGTCAGACCATTTGTGCACCGCAGTAGCAAAAGAGTTAACAGCGTTGCCAGCGCATTTCGTAGCAGACGGTGCGTGAATGGGACTGCGAGCTCTTAATTCGCATCCGCACCAGCTTTGACGAATGAAAAGGTAATCCGCTAGCTTTTCCTGATGATGAAATGGATATTATATTCGCATTCACGGGAAGAGATAGAATTCTGCTTGATCAATGCCGTAAGAGAAATGACATGCTTCTGAAATTGCCAGGAAGCCCTTTCAATGCAATCTCTTCTGCAGGCATTTAGATCAGTGGAAAAATCACAGACGTGTAGACTGAAGACATGTTAGGTCGAGTTAACTCTTGTTTCCTGCAGCGCAGCAGAATGCAAACAAAACGGTAATTTTCGTAAAAATGTATGTGATTACCCTTTACATTTGGTGGCACAAACACTACCACACTAGGTTTATACTATTGATAATGATAATAATGACTAATTGATTATAGCTATTAGAATAATGATAATGTAATATTAGCAAAATATAATGATTATTATGTTGATTATAAGGAGAAAATATGATGCTAATTATGATGTCGATACTAATGGTGATAATAAAAATGATAATAATACATTGTAATCATAATAAACAAAAAAATGAAACATTGATGATAATCTTTGATTAAGATATACGATGATGATGATGTTGGTTAGATTAGATTATCATCGTACTTAATAGCACTTGACCTAAATTACCAGGCATTCATATTCTTCAGAAATACATGTACCTACGTGAGCGTGTCTGTCATGATATTTCCAGATAAACTGGAGGAATAAGAAATGTCAACCCACCAGTCAGATGTATGTAGATCTAGTTGAAATTTAAAAAAAAACTATGCAATGTAATGAAAAAGACAATAGGCAGAGCTCTCTTGAGTTTCTAATCACAGTCCTTTTGTGCGAACAGCTGCAGGGACGTAATTAGAATATGATGGTTTCATTGTAATCGGTTCCCTGGCTAATGGGTATTGTTATTCAGAATTTATCTTTTTTATAACTTGAAATTGTAGATCGATACCAGCATACGTGGAGTTTGTTTGAAGAGTGTGACGTTTACCATGCACGTATTTGAAAACTTAAGCTTCGTTGTTGCCCGGAAGTAAGAGATCATCACTACATTGGGTCATTGATGTGGCAGGCTTAAGTTTGTTTACATATCATCCATGTGTGTCTGTACAACCAAGCTCCGGTAGACGTCCGGTCGATTGGTGCCGGAATTAAATTCTATACTGTAGGGTTGAAATAGTGTTAAGCTGAAACCGACAAACTTGTCTTTGCTTCGATGTGCTAGGCTTATTCTTTTGACATATTATCCATGGGTGTGTGTACAACCAGGCACTGGCAAACGTCCGGTTGATCGGTGCATGAATCAGATGTCTGTACTGTAGGGTAGAAATAGTATTTGTATTTGAATGTTTATTGACTGCGCCATATGCGCAAAATCACACATATATATATATATATATATATATATATATATATATATATATATATATATATATATATATATATATATATATATATATATATATAAAGATACGTAATAACATGAACATATAGTACGAACATTAAACTACATTACATAATGTGAGAACATCTTCAAAGAATACATATGAAGATCGACGTAAGGGTCTTTCGCGATCACTTTTTATAATCCATTCCGGTGGTAATAAATAGTATTAGAGGATGGATTCTCTATCGCACTGGACCCTACAAAAACTGCCTGTGTTAAAGGACAATTACACCATGGATAAAACAGAGGCCCAAGTAGTTTCTTATGGTATTCTCTACTTAAACCCAAGTTTCTACCAGTGCCAACCTTCACACAAGAAGTATATTGCTGTTTAAACACCTCCTAACAGACACAAAATAGAGGCACTGGGGGCGGCCATTTTAGCCTGTTGATAGCCTCTAAGCAGGCTGTTGGTGCAACCAAGTCATTAGCAGCTACTTCTTGTATGAAGGTTGGCACTGGTGGGAACTTGGGAGAATACCATAAGAAACTATTTGGGCCTCTGTTTTATCCATGTTGGAATTGTCCTTTAAGATTAAAGTAACACATATATCGTGTGAACCGATTCTGTTTGTCGTGACTACCGTCTTTCCGCCTGCTGCGAGGAGCGGTTAGTGACGTGTCCCATTAGTTGCATAAGAAGGCAGAGTGGCCCTCGCGCACATGCGCTTTTCATTATTCATGTCGAAGATGCGAAGGTGTGTTTATAAGATACCTAACGGCTACGCCTAGGTTCAATAGTGAGTTTATATATCATGCGGCAACTGTACATAGCAGACACGGATAGGCGGCACGGAAGCTTAGATGTTAGTGGTGCACCTGTAGATGATCACGAACGTCTACCACAATTAGATTCCATATTAAAGTCCAGTTACAAATTTCCAACAAAAACCGTTATATCGACTTCTCGATATGATCAATTGTATTGTATTGTATTATATTGTACTTTATTGACTGATCCTGCAGGATACAAAACATACTTATACAAAAACATAAAGTAACCATTATAACTTAGACAACATATACCGGAAAGCTCGGAGGAACCCCATAGTGGAGAGGCTGGTCATCCAATAGCACGTATTGAACTTAAACCATGAATGGAGGTACAATGCCATTGTCTGATGTATTGGCATCTTGATAACTCTATAATCGATTGATAAGTTCTAAGACTGATTGATGGGTTTACCCTTAATTAATTTCAATTAGATTCCATAAAGTCAAGCTACAAATTTCCAACAAAAACCGTTGTATCGACTTTTTGATATGATCAATGTCATTGGTTGATTTACTGGCATCTTGATAAACCCTATAGTTGAATGATAAGTTCTAGGACTGATTGATGGGTTTACCCTTAATTAATTTCAATTAGATTCCATAAAGTCAAGCTACAAAATTCCAACAAAAACCGTTGTATCGACTAGATGGAATCAATGCCATTGATTGATTTATCGGTATCCTGATAACCCTATAATTGAATGGTAAGTTCTACGACTGATTTTTAGATTCACCTTTAATTAATTTCAAGTTGGATTGGTTGAATAAATTGTTGATAAAACGATAATCAGTAAAATTGAATAATTAGTAAAATACTATATAACAGCTTGTTCCTGGAATCACTCTTTCGTTTTAGTTAACGATTAGTAAATATCATGTGGGGTAAACTCAGGAAATTGTAATCGGTCGAACGTTGAATGGCTCTCGAATTGTTTGTTTGAAGGCTGCGTTAGGTATATGTTAGTAGACGTGTATTGATTCCACGTTCGACGTAAACGATCATACAAGTTTATAACGTTCCAAATGACAATTAGAATAAAATGCGTAGGCATACATCCATATACTAGTCGTACAGTTACACCGTATTTGAACTTTGCAAGTACAGGTTGCGCAGATGTAAATGCATTTCTACGTGTTCAATGTTGGATTGGTTGAATAAATTGTTGATAAAACGATAATTAGTAAAATTGAATAATTGGTAAAACGTAATGACAATTGTGTTTGATTGATTAATCAACAGTGGATTAGTTGACTGGTTGATCACTGATTTGTGGAAAATTATTAATTCATTGAGGTTTTAAATGAGTGATTGGTAAACCCCCGATTTATTGAATGTCTGATTATAAGACTCATGCTAGAGATTTGGGTGTTTATTCAACCACAATAATACCTGAAAAAACAGTCTCAAAGACTCTTCCAAAATATTCGTTGCCAATGCAGAATACAGAATACACCTCATGACAGAAGGTTTGTTCCTATACCTCGATCTTTTAGGTACCTCTATGACTCAACTTGTGAGGGGAAGCCATCGTGGCTGAACGGTCTAATGCATAGTGCAATGACTGCTCGCTGTGTCAACACTGCGTTGTGTTCGAGTTCGACTCCCGCTTGAGACCTATCAGAAAAATCCTAATGGCGTGGGAGTTTGATCAGTATTTTTCCACTTTGGTCTAAACCAACAAGACTAACTTTCACAGGTAAACCTTAGAAGACACCTTTCCTCATCGTAAGGTGCTATATCACGATTGACCAATTGTAGATGGCGTGAGAGTTTGGTCAGTAGTTTTCTCCGGTCAGCGAGACGGACGAGACTGGCTTTCACAAGTTAACCATAAAGAGGCTAAAAAAAACTGTGATTGTATGATTTTGTAACTATATATATATATATATATATATATATATATATATATATATATATATATATATATATATATATATATATATATATATATATATATATATATATATATATATATATATATATATATATATATATATATATTTCAGTCAATAAACACACTACTACTCCTGCTACTACTACTACTACTACTACTATTTCTACTGCAACTACTGCTACTACTACTACTACTACTACTACTACTACTACTACTACTACTACTACTACTACTACAACAACTACTACTACTACTACTACTACTACTACTACTACTACTACTACTACTACTACTACTACTACTACTACTACAACAACTACTACTACTTCTGCTGCTACTACTACGTAAAGGACACCTTTCCCCAATCCTAAGTGCTAAATTATGAATAGTCAGTTTGAAATAGTGTAGAAACTAGATTATCCAAGGAAACCTGTCCATGTCACTGACACATATCTCATATGCCTTTATTCGGATGCGAAACCGTACAAAGGTGATAGATAGCATTAGTCCGTGGCAACGCCTCTAAGACCACCTCGCTATCAGAGCGGTCCTGCGACGCCCTGTTGCTCCGTCCTGCGGGGCCAGCTAGCCGTGATCATACCTAAATCATGCATGAGTATAATCTGCCTCGTTAGCCTCCACGTGGTTCCCTGATCCCAATTATGTATTTATGTAGAGCCAATAGCGGTGCACACGGTAAGCTGGTTAATTCCTGTATACCGCGTTAATAATCAATGCGTACATTGCGCACCCCTGAATCAGTCCGCATTTCTTAAACTGCGCACCATTATTTGGACATCCGATCCCTGTGCTTGTATCGTTATTGTAATTGTAAGGTTTATTGACCATATGACACATATAAAATTACTAATTCAAAATTGTACTGCAGCAGCAGAAACACAAATAACCATATAAAATTTACATGTATATCGTTCAACACCTTGACATGATAGCTTGTAATTGAACACCCTTATGCAAAAATTAAATGGCAGCTTGGAAATTAAAGTCACATATTTGTAATCAAAACACGGCCACTATGATGATGCTCCTCTGTATACTGTAAATTCAGAAAATATTGCGTTGGTTTAATTTTTGCATATTTTAGCGTTAATAGCCTCGGACGCAAAATTAAAATTCGCAATAATTAGTGCTGCCACTTTACATGTATAGCTGGCACTCCATGTTGCAGCTAATTCGCAAAGTTAAAATCCGCAAAAATCGATTATCTGTAAATTCGCAAAATTTACTCTACACAATATTTTGTGAATCTACAGTACTCTATACAATGTTTTAGTTTTGCGCATATAAAGTAATGCGCTCGGCAGGCTGCGTTCCCGTGTCTTTGAAATTATCTAGCACTCTAGTTTCATATTGTATGTACATATATTTCCGACTCATATTCCCGTTACAATTTATTCCAAATTAGGTGGTCTATGATGATTTTGAGCAATTTGTTTGAGAAACCCTGTCAAATTTACACCGAAACACTTTGCTGTATTACTAGGTAGCTGGCATTTTGTATTTATTAGGCCATTGCATAGCAAAATACAAATACAGCTCTGCGGATAAAAGCTGCAATCATTTTGTCCTGACTAGAACAATTATGGTTTGAGATATTGCATAACATACCATAAATGCCTAACATATCATAAAACACCAAGCCTAAACATACATTTCGCCGAGTTCTGTCGTCATGGTAACATATGCGCGTAATGTTTCTAGGCGACCAGGTACGTGATAATATTAGCAGGTTGGCATTCCACGAGTAAATGGAAGCGAACCGGAAAATGATCTGCTTATTATACTCCTACTACACATGTAAGCATCTGAACTTTCTATAAACGGATTGCAGCATTCCGAGAATATGTTGAATGGTACATGGAGCCGATCATTATCTAGCTCTGCGCCGGGTGGTGGATATTATTAAATACAGGAGCTAAATTATGAATTCCAAAAAAAATAAAAAAGAACGTTGAATACAATTGTAGCCATTACAATACTGCCAATACCTGTCCTATGGACGATGATCAGTTGTCATATGACACACATTGTATATTATTCAGGTTCAGGAACTGCTCTGTTGACTTATACTTAATAAGTTTGTCATGCAATAATAAGCAGCAATATGAACAATTTACCCATAAACAGGTATAAGTCAGTTTTTCATGCAATAATGAGCAGCAATATGAACAATTTACCCATAAACAGGTATAAGTCTTTGAGTTAAACCAATAACTCTGTAATTCTGATGTTTACAGGCAGAATTTTGGAAGTTGAATTTTGAGTTTAGATTTTTTATATTTGATTTGAATGAGACTGAATAAATCAAGATTCTAAATGGATAATCTGTAAAAATAGGGGTTGAACTTTTGATATTGAAATTACATGTTACCATTTAAAACCTATAAAGCGCTGCCATGCGCCTTCAACTACCTGTTAAGTTACATATTGCAAAATGTGCAATAATGTTTTATTTTTATTTTACAGCATGTCCACACCCAAATAAGGTACACATGAACAGTTCCATTTTGTGCAATTATTTCTTATGGCATACACAGTTTTTTTTCCCAAGACCTCTTCATTTCAATTCATTTCACAATTTACCCCGTTTCGTTATGAATTGATTTAACTTTCTTCCTTTTTCAAAGAAATATTCCTGCGTACCCACCAGTTGAGATAATTTCCACATGCTATCGTCCATTCGAAATTTTGTACTTTTTTTTTTAGAAATAACTTTTTTTTGCTCATAATCACCACTTCAATTATATAACCAAACCATGGATTTCAAAATCATATTGTAATTAAGTATCATAGTTTTAGTCTATGATCTATGTAAATATTTATCCACTTCTCCACTTTTATCTGAATATCTATCACACTAGGGCAGGATAGAAACGCATGAGTCAAATCCTCAGTAACATTTTCACAGAATTCACAGTTTTTATTAGACTTGACAGCCATTGCTTTTGAACTCTTGTTCATATTCATTAATGATATAGCATTTATGGGGCCTGCTCTGACGGCCGTGTGGTCTAAGGAGCCGCCACTGACTGCACGCTATGTCTCATCACTGCCTGGGTTCGAATCACACCCGGGGCATGTGACTTGTTGCCAGTGACTTGGGGTTAGACGGTTGTTTTCGCCGGGTACTCCGGTTTTCTCCACCACGTAGTCACGAATTAGCCACATATGGCATAAAATGTGACGAAAAGCAAAATTCCAATTCTAATTCCAAATAGCATTTATGAATTTGATTATCTTTATTTTGGTAGTTTCTTGTATTAGAAATTGGATGTTTCAAGCGAGGAGGGTGGCGAATCCTGTCTACGTAACAGTATAGCTATAGTTGCCAAGCCTTAAAGCGGGCAGGTAATGTCGATGACTGCTTTATAGCTGTAGTTGTAAATCTTCTTAAGCAGCTTTTGTCTTGCGTGTTGCCAGCAGCCTCATCCATACTGGTTGGCCTAATGGAGTAGCGTGCAGACTGGGGCCACTAACATGCTATATTAATAGTGTATTGCGCAAGCCAGTGACTAAACATTAAACCTAGGATATCCTCCATGAAATCCTGCCAATAGTATGGCATACGCTCAAAATATGTGTACTAGTTTGACCATTGCACTGAATTCCATTTCGTTAGGATTGTCACGTACTTCCCATTTCTTGTTTAGGCTGTAAAGTACGAGATATGTACTTTTCACACATGATTGATTCGATAGCAAAGGGTCGTCTACTTAAATATCATTGGTGGATAGCAGGTAAACTGGAAGATCTTTTTTTGTTGCTATGACAGAGGAAAAACCAAACCTTATCGTATAAATACAGTATCATACGTGCACCAGTGAGCAGTTCCCGTCCGCTACGTGCACATGTCGCTAATGCAGAGATTTAGACTTACCTGTATATTTGAGCAAGGCTTTATTGATGCAAATAGCTGTCAACATTAAATCATCCAAAATCATGAGATTCCCCGTGAGTCTCTTTTGCAGTATTGTGTTTAGTTCCAATCCTGGCCACAAGGGATCATGTTAGAAGTTTAGCTTAGTACATCACTTTGAAAATGAGTCAATTATTAAATACAAATGATAGAAAATTGTTGATTAAGGTAGCCAAATTTGTTTACTATGGCATGAAGGAATACACATCTCTTCCAGATGTTGTGAGTGAAGAAATTGATTCTGTTGATTTAAACTGTCTGTATGACTAATTATGACAGTAATCAGATAGATCATTGTATAATGTTGACACAAATAACTTTTATGGGTGTATATTGTATATATGTATATTTTTTTACAATTATGACAACAATGTAGATGTATATATATATGTTGATTATTCTAATGAAATTATCGTATTTCCTCTATGTACCGCAGAAGGCAGTTAGAGAGTAATAAAGTTCGTATTCGTATCCGTATCAGTAGTGGGCCTGTATATTGATAACCATACACATATGCTAATGAAATAGTTACAAGTATCAGATTAGAATTGCTGCATGATGATATATTCACAGTTATTAGAAACAGATACAGAAATAGCTTTGGTAATAATCGGGTCGATTTATCATAGGTTTAATCTTTAAAAATAAGTCACACAATAACAGAATAATAGTATCGCACCTGCAATATCTGACAGTTCCATTGTGCCAGGTGCCTATCGCGATTAACTCTCGCGGGATTAAGTATTAAACATGGCGTGATTCGACTTGTCTTTTAAAATGCTACCGAGGTTATGAATAACATGCAAAGTGAGAGTGACAGGACTCCACCTGAAGTATAAGCTAGTCCCAACCGGCAAGGTGGTCGTTTAATCTCGCTTAATGCTAGACGTGAGGTATTCAACCAACACATATCAAACATTAGTAGTAGTAGTAGTAGTACTTTTATTTGCTGTATTCAACATGATACAAAATAGTACGACTTCATTTTACAAATAATACATAAAGAACAAAAACCTGTATATACAAATACTCTATAGAATTAAATACGTGGTTTTACTCAAACTCACGTGAAGTTAAAGCTCCTGGAAGAGCTGCGAAAGAAAAAAACTGAAAATTGGAGCTTGAGTACAAGACTCCAGAACAAATGCTCATGGAGGAGCTAGTAAAGTTTTAGTTAACGTAATACAAAGTAAAGAAAAAATTTATATAAGGTTACAGAGGTTGGGGGTGCGATAGTGTGTCAGTAAGATGTGAACGAAGTTACAAAAAACGTACGAAATAACAGTGGCATGATTACACCTGCTATAAAGGATAATCTCCATGTAGCAGGTGAAACCCCCTAAACTCCCTTGGGACTGCGAGGACTGGTTCTTCTTCTTCTTCTTCCGGTTTACCCCCAGACTTCTAAGATGACTCCGGTGGGGAAAAGTGCCTGTTAGTAAGAGTATAGGAGAGTACATGTATGAATGATAGGGAGTTAGTTTATTAGTTGGTTTAAAACCTGACCTCTAGTTAGATGGTAGTTAGAGACGTGAGGCTAGCTTTGAATGCCTCAGGTGTCTGAGATTTTGGGATGTCCGGGGGTAGGGCATTCCATGGTTGGACTGAACATGCCACGTATTGGCTTGTCATTAAGATGCTGATCACCTGAAAGCAGAGCGCATCATGGGACAACGGCGGAGTAGCGAGATAAAGATAATTGTATTTCTCGCTATCTTGCCACACGTCCATAATATACACAGCATTGATCACACTCCTTCAAATCTTGCTAGGAAGCTGCAAAATAGAGTTGACGGCAGGATAAATGGAAATCTTATTTATTGAGCAATTTGCCCGGTATTTCTCTCTACAGAATGAAATGCCGCTTCCCCTCCGCTTCTTTGAGAGCACTTGTAGAGAACTACAAGAAGCATTGGCAGGTTTTCACCCTTTTCTTATAGATGTAATGGCTATGATAAGTTTGTTTTATTTGGTAACGCATAGTTATCCCATTGGTGGTCTCTCTCACTCAATAAGGGTTGATCATTGTGTTAACCATTATGCTGATGTTGGCTAAGTTGACCAATACAAAATAATGCGAAAATTCTGAAAAATCACTGACACCCTAGCATATAGGAACTAATCTGAGAGTACTCCATGAGGGCTATCAAATGAGTACCAACACGAATGGCATCTTCGCGTTTTTGTGCATCGGGCAAAAGTAGTCTTAGAATTGGAAGGATTAAGAAGCACAGCGATGCAATGCGGATGTCAGAGCATCATTTAGTCAACAGCATAAATATAAGGCCTACTGATAACGCTCGTTTCTTATATATAAACAGCAAAACGCGAGTGTTTGTTATTGTTTGAGGTACTGTGTTTGGTCTCTTTCAATGGCATTGTTTACAGCAAATATGTATATAAAAAATCATGACCACATGTTGACCCCCTCTTTGCTGTGCTAGATCTAGCACTGCTTCGAGGCCAACGCTCAACGCTGTCCTACCCTCTACTTCTCCAATCTATTTTTCTTCACTGTACCTGAAATAAGCATTTTTATGACAATAAAATGACCCAACCTTATATTTTCTTTGTGTTCTGCTCTAAGTGTATAGTTTTCGTAATTCATTGCGGTATGTTGGTGTGTAGGTTCCCAATGTTGCTATTAACTCCATTGTAATCATCTCATATAGTGTAGTCCATCATGTGCTTTACAATAGAATTAACACGTACAAAATTTCAATAAATATTCCTAAATCTGCAATGAACGTAAATCTATTTTGGAAAATACAAGAAAAAATTAACAAAATTGAAATAACTTAACTTTCCAAAATTGAGGCATGCGTTAGACATGCATTTCGATGCATTGCTACACAATACGTTGCAATGCAAAGTATTACAATAATATATATTTTTTCAACTTCGCATACTGCTGTTTTTATTCATCTACATCCTATCAAAAAGAGTGTTTCATAATATAAAGTGTTAGCAACTTTGTGAATCTTTACAATAATTTATTATTTATATGTTAAAGTAAATGATTGGAGAACTATTCGTATAAAGGTAAAGGACTCAGATGCATGTGAAGACTGTATTTTTATCATTGTATTTTTTTCACGACTGACTCATACGTTTATTTTTGTTATACATGTTCTTATATAACTGGCTCATGATTTCTTATACCTTTCTTTTGTTCTCGTTGCAGGTGATGTATAGATAAAGTCCAAGATGACAGAAGCCTGACGTTTACGTGCAAGGAATGGAATACAATGTATAGCATATTGCGGCGGATATCTAATGTGTCAATCAAAGCATCTTTGATCATGATGGTCTTCGTTTCCATGGCGATTGGATGTGATCAGGTATGTCACTGCTGCCATGACGTCACTGGATGCTTAGAACTTAATCCAGTAGCAGCATCAGCAGCAGCAGGCGGGAGACTGAAGATATTCCCTCATGACAACCATGGTGATACCTGGCTCTTGCGATCCCTCTTCATCTGCAACGGAAACGTGACAATTGTGACAAATAATTCCCTGGTTAGTGCACAAAGGGTGGAGGAGCTCCATCTGGTGGGCAACGGGATAACTACAATCGAAACAAGCGCATTCCGTGGTCTGCGGCATCTCCGAGTGTTGTTTCTGCAGAATAATGCATTGCGTATCCTCCCAAAGGGATCACTCGACACACTCGTCTCCCTAACTACCCTGAACCTGAGGAAAAATCTCATTCAGGAGTTACCCAAAGATTTGTTCCGATTTACGGTAAAATTACGACATCTTGATCTCAGCCATAACCGACTTTCCAGTTTACATGTCAGCACGTTCAAAGGACTCTTCTTACTTGAGAAGTTGAATTTACACTACAATGCAATTCATACAATCCAATATGGTACCTTTGATAGTTTGATAAATCTCAGGGTATTGCTGTTACAAAACAATGATTTAAGCACACTTCCTCCTGATCTGTTTCAAAACACGTCCAAGTTATCTACATTAGATCTTTCAGGAAACAAGATCAGGACGTTTGATGTCAAGCTTGTTTCAGCATTGAAGAATATCAGTATTTTCAATACATCCGGTAACCCGCTTCACTGCGAGTGTGTTCTCGAACCCTTCCAAAGATGGCTGCTACCCTCAGCAACAAAATGGCCGCAAAGTGCACTTCCGGTTTGCCATACTCCAATACGATTGGTCAGAAGATTGCTCCTGACGCTCCATACAACAGAACTCTGCCCGGTGTTAGCGAAATTTTCGACCGCCAGCGAAAAGACCCGGGTTGATCGCAAGAAAGAACTGGATGCACTCAGGGAGAAGCTGATGCCCTATAACCCTATGATGGGGGTGGGTACTGCAGCGACACTGAGCGGCATGCTTTTGCTTTTTCTCCTGTGTTTAGGTTTTGACAAGCTGAAACGTATGCTGAAACAAAGGTATCGCGAGAAGAAGAGAAAACGAAAGGAAATGTTAGAATATACCAACCCTGAGGAGATAGTGATCTCGGTGGAAAACTCTGAGGCTCTTGGAGAATCGCCTAAGTTCAATGGAATCATAGTTTGCAATCAGTTAACCGACCACGAAACGTCAGTGTGACAAAGTTAGCACATTCCAAGCCTTGTCCTTCTGGTCCGTCCTCATAATAAAGCCAACGATAAAATAAACGGTTTCTTATGTATATCTGTATACTAGTTGGATGAGTTCATTGTTTCAGTTTTGCTTGCCGTTACCTTTTCTGCCACTGAAAGCTAAATTATGAATTTAAAATTAACGACTTTCAAATGTCAGTGGCAACTTTCTCACTTGTCATAGGTGTGGTACGAAGCCCTGGAAAGTGACGTGCGTTTGGCATGTAAAGCACTAGACCGATGGGCCATGTGGGCATCCCATCAAATTTCTGAAGTGTTCAAAACACTAATCAATCTTTGATAAATTCCACCGCTGTGGCAAGGCCAGCTTAATATATATATGTATGTATGTGTGGGTTTGTGTGTATGTATTGTTTTGAACATATCTAGACACGGTAAAATTAGAGAACAGACCAGAAGAACAAGGCATGTTGCATTATAGGGGGTCATGCATCCTTTATCCATTCCCATTCGTAGACCCCTCATAACGTTATGTGTCAATACAATGCAAGAACTAAGTTTGTTCCTAACATCAAAAATACTTAAAATGCATATCAGCAATATTTCTATCAAGATTTTCCCAACCTTTTAAAAGAAACTTTGTCCGTGACCCTTGTTAATTTTGTTTAATGTAAAGGTGTCAATAAATGGGAAGGACCAAACTAGCATATTATCGACTTTCTATTTTACACCTTTTCCAGTGATTGGTTCAGAGAAATGAGTATGGGTGTTGATCCCTATGTATAATTACATCTCTATTTACACTTGGTTTATTCTTTAGCGATGTGGCAGGCTTTCCAAGACAATTGTGCACAGATAAAAAGGCACTCCAGAAATGTAAGAGTTAAAAAGGTGAACCATTATAAGTTGTAAATAGACAAGGAATGAAATATATTCAGCGGTTGCTTTCCCATTACCCCTGTTATATAAAGTATATATTAAACTAGTTCTAGTAATTGTTTTAAGTGCGAATAATGGCAAATGTTTAGTTTAGTCAGTCCTTATATTACTGAGATGATAAAATTAAACAAACGTTAAAAAGGGGAATGAGCAACCCACTCCTGCGATTTTGGAAGGCCTAGTATTTCACTGATTTTATACTAACTAGCACACCCGTTCACAGTGAGAAAAGCTATGGTCCATGCACAAACCATAGTAAACAACGTTATGTCATATTCTTTTGTAATATTTCCTAATTAAAATTTAAGTGTTTGAATTGTCATATATTTTGCGCTGTCGATCCAATGTATATTTTTCAATTGAGGTTTGCAAGACAAACAAAAGTAAAGTGAACCCATGGCAAATGATATATAATGCTACTCGTACAATTGAAGTGTGTGTTGGTCATGAATGATATATACAACTTTATTCTGTTTGAACTGTGTATTATTTACTCTATTATATTTAACATTCTAGTAGGAGCACACATACTGTAGATTCACAAAATATTGCGTAGAGTAAATTTTGCGAATTTACAGAAAATCGATTTTTGCGGGTTTTTTTAAGTTTGTGAATTGGCCGCAACATGGAGTGCCAGCTGTATAATTAACGTGGCAGCACTCATTGCAAATTATAATTTTGCGTCCGATGCTTAACGCTAAAAATTGCAAAAATTAAACTAACGCAATCTTTTCCGAACTTACAGTAAATGTATTCAAAGGGAACCTCCATTAGTTTATTTGATCTCTGTGAAGGTTTGGAGTAGTTAATTTTGACAACTTTTGAAAACAGGCATCCCAAAAAAGGGCAGCGTACATAAGACAGGTCCAATCTTTGTCTCATCTCTACAACTTTACTGAGCACTTTCGAATTTACTTATTTCGTATCAGTTACCAATAAAAAATAAGTTTGGTTGAACACGGAATATGTTGATACCCTCACAATGTCACAGTATTTCTCACCAACGCAATTGTCGATGTCGATGTCGATGTTCTAGAACGAGAATGGGTTCACGTATTTCTATCTTTTAAAGAAACCGGAATTAACGAAATGATATAGTTTGTATCAAATAAGGTAGTTACCTGTTTAGAATATACTTTCGTCGGATTTTAATGACTAGCAATTTATAATAAAATGGAAATACCTCATTGGCATTTTGTTCCTACTGTGCATGCCAAATTCAGCATGTTTACCATAGAATCAAATACTGAATTTTAATCATTATCTGAAGCTACCGTTTTATTCAGCGCTACTTAAAAGATGATTGTATATAATTGATTAAAATGAACACTTAATTGTTTGCAAAGATGTCATACTTTATCAATAATTCCTTCAGTTTATATACACTGTTATAAAACCGAGTAGCGAAAATATATGTCAATAGACACACGCATGGTACACTGCGCAACACAACTGTGTTAGAAATTAAGTATTATATTATCATATTTTAACGATCAACGTTTCAGGTTCAAGTGGTCGGACTAATAATTACAGTTGATCAAAACATGAACAAACGACATGTTAAATTCACCTGATATGCAATGGCTACTGTTCATCATCTTTACGTTTTGATTATATATATATATATATATATATATATATATATATATATATATATATATATATATATATATATATATATATATATATATATATATATATATATATGTATATATATATATATATATATATATATATATATATATATATATATATATATATATATATATATATATATATATATATATATATATATATGTATATATATATATATATATATATATTACTGTTAATTAAGTAACATAAGATCAACCTCCCTTGGTAAAATAGACGCCTTAGTTACCATATGTGAAATATTCATTTTATGAATTCACTTTTAATTTAGGCTTCCTATTTCTCTCAAATATATGTCATACTGCGTAGAGATCTAACCCTTGTGCCTGGAAACCCCTGAAAAACTTTTTCCTTCAATAATAAATGATACCACTATTGTAACAGCATTGTTAAGTTACATTGTTAAATACACCGTTAAGTTACATTGGCGATACTTTAAGACTACAACTGTATGAATTGGTAGGATCATTTGAAACAGCTAGTTCCTCTCCATTGACAATTAAGTCAATATCTGAAGAATCTGTACATTTCGGCTAGACACCTACTGTATGGATAAAACCAAAGTTGTTTGTTGAACCGAACACAATAACCCGTCCCAATCTGAACATAATGATAAATACAGCAATTGTTGTGTTTGATATAGTTGTTGTTATTTACAGGACATTAGCAATATAATTGGTGCAGTTGATGTGTAGAAATGATAAATGGTTCACATGGATATTGTACAAAATAATAAAACAAAGGATACCAAATAAATGTGTTATATTTATTGCATTTCTTCCTCCTGATTACATACTTGCAAACGTTCCTCAAACTTATGTTTCAACATGCTTTCCATAAAAATCCGTTGATACATGACTTGAATAACCCAATGTATTCAAACAAATTGAACAAGATAAATATACAAATGATCAAGTTCAGGTTAAGAAAGGGTGAAACAGGAAAATGGATTAATTGAACAAGGTAAAATATTTTTAGAAACATTTCCTTTCTACCAAAGAGACTGCTGTTGACAAAATTGTTCTTTTACAAAACCCTTTTTAATCATGGGTATACTATATTTCTACCACTCAATAAGGGATAATATCATTAATCGATGAATAATACAGATAACCTGTTCATATTCACTCTTACAATGTTTTATAATTTCTTATGACAATATTTATCATATAAAAGAGGACCAGCCTCAAATTGCAGTACAAGAGTTTATTCGACCTTTGAATGCAGTTGAATTGTAATGGAACTATAAAATCAAAAAGTTCAAGATTCTAATATCCGATTCTGTTCAGTTAGGCATAAGATCAGGTAAATTCTTTACTCCTTCAATACACCTTTGGATTGAACACAAAATTAAAATTCACGTGACACCAAGTGACAAAACTTGCATCTTCCTATTTCTTATTTCAATGGCTCTACGTTCTGTACACATATTGAAATATCCAGATATAGTAAGAATATATCATAGTATCTACATGGAGGCAAATCGAAAAGGACCAACTATTCTTATTGTACACCGTCCCCTTGAGCCCACTCAAACCTCCAATAACTCTTGAAAGATGAAACGAGAACCAGAGACCCTATCCCTGGTTATACACACCACCAATAGGTGGCAGCACCTCATCGTTCTTAACCCTTATGCTGGTGGTGGCTAATTTGTCCAATGCAAAATGATGCAAAAAAGCTGAGAAATGACTGAAAAGGTAGCACATCTATATCTAAAAGTACTCAGCGAGGGCTATCCAATGGATACCAACATAACAGGGTTCAGATGGTTTTTAAGAATCTTTGTGTCCTTGTGCTTTGGAAGGAAGTAGCCTCAGTATGGAAGGGTTAAGTTTACAACACTAGCTAACTCTGACTTGGCAATCCCAGATTATTGCTGACTTAGGCAGAAATGAACATAAGACCACTCCAATTTTAATTACTTGTCTTACGAGCTTTTTTGGAAATTCTGTCAGACTCCAAAAAAAAAAGAAAGAAAGTCGACTTTGGTGTCTTGCGCACGAAAGTCGTTTAGAAATTTTATCTCAGACTCCAAAAAAAAGTGCAAGTTTTAAAAATAATCATTGCAAGGGTGATTCAATCAACTACAGGAATTTATCAATGATGTAGTAGAGCCTCAGATTTGAGGATGTATATCTCACACCCTTCAGGTTACAGGGATTAATTGATTGATTGATTTTATTTAGTTGAGAATAGGCTGTTAGAAACATCTCGCTACCAGTCCTAGTCGGCAGACTCTAAAAGTTAAAATTAAAATTAAAAAAACCCACATTTTTCAAATTTTTATAAATTTCAAAATGGCTAATTTCCTGCCTCCGAAACTCGTAAAACAAGTAATTAAATTGGAGTGGCCTAACCTAGTTTATGAACATCTCTGCTTTAGGCAAATGCTTTAGTCTGATTAATCGTGCATTGGAAACATATTAGGGATTCATCAATGGTTTTCTCCAGGCAATCTGTTTTTCTCCATCATTCACATGATTCATTCATCCTTAACAAAGTAAAAGTGACTTTATACAAATTTCTAAATCCAATATGTTAATACGCATAAGTTTAATGCGCATACTAAATCAGACCTTAGAAGACCAACACATGGAATGGAAACCAGCCGGTCAACCTGAACATGCTAGCCTCAACCAGTGTCAATTAATAGTCGCTAATAGGTGCTCTGGGCACCCCCAGCAGGTGGTGGAGATAAGGTTTCTCTGTAATGTAATCGATGCGGGAGCCCTGATTGGTCCTTGTTCCCACGTGACCTCGTGCTGCTGCCTTATCTGCTAGTCCTGGCATGAGGCTAGCATGTAACTATAGGGCATATAGTAATTGGTCTCTCGTTACATATCCATTCTTTTCTTAGTCCAAGATCAGACAAAACTTGACAGCGCACTTTTGTGCCATGTGTGCCAGTTTAATTGTTCTGCTTATGTTCATAAAATGTCATCCTTTTTCTAGTAAGCCACTAAAAGGAAGGCTCACATATAAACTGTGGGTCTGAAAAACAAGGTAGCCCTTCTAGCCTAAAATATCGAAATTGCAGAAAAAGGCTTTTCAGGCTTATCGCATGTTAGAAAGTTGCCAATGACTTGGAGTAAGGCGGTGGTTTTTGCTGGGTACTCCGGTTTCCTCCACTGCTTACAACTGGCCAGTCACGAATTAGCCACAATTGGCATAAATGTGACGAAAAAACTAAATTCCAAATTCCAAATTTCAGGCTTATCAAAACCCCTTGTAGCCCGACCAGAATAGTAGATATGAAAAATACAATATAGCCACAACCAAATGCTGACAAAAATATCAAAGATTTATGAGTATTATGATATTTCAGTTATCATACTTTTCACATGGTTGGTCATGTGACGTTTTATCATTGCACACTATAACAAAGGGCAGGTAAAAGATCTGTGTAAGACTAAAAGATTCATACAGTAAAGGTATCTATTTCCTGTACTGTTGACAAGTTGCCTGCCAATAAGCAGTAGACCAGATTCCTGATGCATTAGAGCTGTACTCACCACTCACGAACTCGAGTGGCTCGAGCCCTGGGGCAAACTCGCCGAGCTCGAGCTAAAATGTTCAAATCGTGAGCTTGTCTATGTTAGGAACACAAACGTAATACAGAGCACCTAACACACATTATTAACATACATAACTGCTTATCGCTGTCATGTCTTCTTTACAATCTCCAATGTATACATTCAAGTGGTGTTGAGTGTTATACTGACCTTTGTACCTCGTCAGCACGTTTTAAAATTAAATAAACATGGCAATGTTGATAAATCTCCGCCAATAGATATTTATTTTTTAATAGTTGGGCTGGAAAATAAGTATTTGTTTGAAAAATTGGAACGTCCGTGAGCTCATGAGCTCACGAGTCAAACGGGTGGTGAGCTCATGAGTTGATCTCCCTCTGTGAGTGCAGCTCTATGATGCATAAGCATGATGAGATAATTTGGCATGCATATTTGGACTGACCGAGTCTTCTTTCAGTTTATTTTATTTCTGTTAGTACTTTGTTTAGTTTTCGTTTATTGTTTACTGTTTATTTGTGTAAAAACTGTATCCGTATGATTTTGTACCACTGTGTATAGTCGATAAACATACAATACAAAACAAAATTCATAACCCACTTCGCTTTGTACTATAAGCCCAAATATTCATCACTGGACACACAACCAACAGATATCACTCAACAGCCACAGCATAACTCCTAGCCCAGGTGTTGACAAGAATCACGCAAGAGGTGCGTCCAGCGCATGTGCGTGACCCACCCCCTCTATGATGTAAACAAATACAAGAGCCCTCATATGTCTGTCTCCTAGTCACGTCGCACTAGGGTGAGATTAGGTGTCTCTAGGGCTTTACCATGGGCCTTATGTTAATTGGTCTGTGGCGACCAATCCAGTTTTTATTCATCTAAGATTAAGCTACCTTTAGCTGGGATGTCATTAGGGTGTCAGCTTGTCTATACACAGGTTCTCTGGTGGTGATTGGGCATGAAGTCTGTCATAAAATATGCTTGGTCAGCTTGCACATTTAGAACAGTAAAAGAATATTACTGTACGGATGACCCATGTAGCTTGCGAATCAAAGCCATGCTATGAGCTTATCAGGCGTGCGGTCGTGTTTAATGCCTGGGCTGCTCACACATTTAGTGCAGGAATTAAATATTGGCACTGCAGTGCTTTCACCCCCAACTAAATTATTAAACATCTAGTTTGAAATTAACCAATTTGTAAATCTTAGAAAAGATGCAAGTTAAAGGGACTGAATCTTATACTGTATGCATAAATAACTAAGTTGACAAGTAATAGAATTCTCATTTGAAAAAGCAAATACATACATAAAATACCCAACAGTTAGTAATGTGGGTAGTTAAAAATAAGCAGGGGAACCTGGTTCAATTGAAACATTCTGCTAAAATCATCAAGCGATATTATTGCACAATCAGCTTCTAAAAAACGTTATTTAAAATATTCCTTAACAACGTTAAAGCTTAAAGTCACAACATCTTCTGAACTTATCAAGACAATACACTGGGTGAAAATCTTTAAAAAATAGCCAACCTATTCATGCCTGTAGCACACAATACCGCCTATTTTCATAATAACTCTTTTAAAAAAGGTATTATCTGAAAATGTTTGTAGGAGAAATATTGCTCATAATCCAACACACAACTCTCCTTCAAATACTTTGCGAATTTATGATGTATTCCAAAGCTATTTCAATAAGTATCCAATGTCCAGAAGACTCTTGTCAAGGAAATAAGCAAGCATAACTGGGTTAAACACATAGACATGACAATCAATGTAATCCTTTCCTGGATGTGCTGCATTAAGTGAAAAACTTTAATGTTGGCACTCTTTTTTCCTGACACCCCTTTCATGTCAGGCCTTTATAAAGAGCCTTGTAATTTAATCAACATTTTATCAAATTACCATAAGGTAGCTTAGGGCTTAATTGTTTTCACGAACTTTTTCCCCTACCCTGCATATATCCATACTTTGTTAAACCAACTTCTCTAATATTTGGTGTGTTATTCTGTTTAGTCATGGCCTAGACAGTTACAGTCAGTCTGACTATGAAGAAAGGCCATAAGCTATAACATCAGTTAAAATTTCAAAAATAAACCCTATCTGCCACCTTAAAATAGTATACATCCATCCTAGATAAATGTAGGCCCTGTCACAGTCCTTTTTATACATATACGCTTATCACTGGCCTAGTCGGGGCCAGCCAAAGAAATATTTACAAGCCCAATAAATTTTTACTAGCCCCAGGCTAAAGGGCTACAAATTTTGTGGCACTTTGAGAACCATTCTAGCAGAGTCCTCAGCCAATTTATGACGTAGAGTTCCTTCTGAAAAGCTTGTCTGTATGCCATAGTATTTAGTGACCCATTCATACTCACAGCAGCCAAAAGCAGCCATACAATTTGGGTGAAATTTTTAAGGTAGAAAAATAGTAGAATAGTTCGGAAAATAATTGATAAGATAATGTTCATCAGCAGACTGCCAACAACTCTCCTTCAAATATTTTGTAAAATAATTACAAATTTACAAGTTATTGCCAAAACAGTTATAGATCCCGACGTCAATTTTTTTTCGAGGAACTCCTAAGCATTAACGGGTCAAGGTAATGCCATTACTAATAAGGTGTAAGTTTTCATATCTAGGCATGACACTAGAAAAATCAATTATAAATATTCATCGGAAGGATGAATATAAGATAGGGGTTTGTGCTATAGCACAATACCCCGAAGTAGTAATAGCTCAAAATAAACCACCCACAATAAACACTATATATAAAGTATTTAAAGCGAACTGAGAAATCTTTTGAATACGCAAACCGTAGGGTGGACATCGTTAAGATACGTTACAGTATCGGTATCAACAAAACAATACAGTATTCTAATGATACTGTTAATGGTACCACCTCTCCACAATTCTAACATGAAACGGTACCAAGTTCCAGCGTCCTTCTCTTCACCCGGGGTACCTAAAGTGAAGTGAGGAATATTTTGATGACGCCGAACTGGAAGAGCAGGAGCACGATGAAGGATGTGAGGACGATGAGCATCAGAAGCGATGACGGGTAGATCGGCACACGGAATAATTTCGCCTAAAATAAAAAGGTGGCATATGATTTTATCACCTGCTATGCTGTAATTCTTGATGCTGATTGGTCAATATGAAATAGACCTGGCGCAGTTCACACTTTGTAGATTCAACATCGAACGGTAGAATTCAATATCGAACGGCAAAATTCAATATTACTACTTGGCCAGCAATCTGGCCCCTAGAGGTCACCAGCCTCGTTCTGACGTCCAAAGTTATTTTATGAGATGTATTTGTTCTTTTTTCTTAGCATGAAAGAGAAGGGGATAAATTTGTTACGCTCCGTTGGAAAGTGCGGTCGAGCCAGCTATCCACACTCAGTCATCCAGATCACCACTGGATGACTTCAGGTGGATACAAATTTCACAAAAAAAAACAACTGAAAAATGACTGCAACCTTGACACATGGGTACTCATCTGAGAGTATGCAGCGAGAGCATCCTAATGAATAACAACATGACAGGGTTTAAATAGTTTTCAAAATACTTAATATCCTTGTGCATTGGATGAAAATAGCCTCAGCATTGGAAAGGTTAACCAATAATAAAAACCCAAGCTAACTAGTTCATTGTATAGAGTATTTGTGTACGATAGGCTCACCTTGTATCTGATAGAGGACATGTACAGCAGGAACGAGTCGAGATCGGCGTCGGGCGTTGTCAGGTAGCCAAACGGGCGCACTCGGATGGCATGGCCTAGCTTCCTCAGCGAGTTACACGCTGCTGACAGACTTGCTGCCTACAACACAGAAAAACAGGTCACAATGCACATAAATACACATAAATGGGGGGCTGGATGGTTTCCTAATGTTATTCAACGCAAAACAGCATTTGCGATAAGACCATTATTCTCACTGTTGACCACTGCAGTCAATCACAGTTACACTATTACCAGTGCTCAAAGGCAATGAACCATAACTTGGAACAGCACATTTGGCTACCCATTTTGATTCCAATATTGTGAATAGTCCATATAAAACTGAATTAATTGCATGCAGTCAACAATAATACAATATATATATATATATATAAATACATGTATATATATATATATAAATATATATATATATATATATATATATACTAGTATATATATATATATATATATATATATATATATATATATATATATATATATATATATATATATATATATATATATATATATATATGTGTGTGTGTGTGCATATAAGTGTGTGTAAATATTTGTATTGAGGCACTGCTTCTTACCTGTATCAATGGTAGACAAAATATCACACACCACAGAGAAACAGAGAGGAGTGTAGAGACGTACATCAAGGGAGTCAGATTATTTGGAAGACTGAACTTGATAACTGCACTCAAACCTATTCAAGAAAAAATATATGTTGATTACATTCAACTTTTCCAAATATACCTGCCTTACTCTAAAATATTGTTGTAGGCATACAAATGCTCCAATCTGTCTAACCAGAGACATAGAACACAGAGATTAGATACAATAGCCAATAGCTCCTACACCAGTCAGACACTATTGTTATGCAAATGAGCTCTTATCTGTACCCCACTCATTCCCAGGGGTCAACCTGGCTCAGGAAGGAAATAAGCTGATTGGTGGCAGGCAGGTATTGCTCTAATTGACATCCTGTTTGAGGGAATTATCTGCTGCTAACAGACAAAACAGAGACAGATACAGAATTGCTTGGCATTTGATTTTCAGACTAAGCACAGAAAATTATCAGTTTAGCTTGTTAGGTGAGAGTGTTCTTTGACCCCTCACACTTCTAGATAGTCTGGTTCCTCAAAATCCTTTAAAAGTTTTAAGATTACCTAACCACTGATGACTGCACACTAGAGTGTGCAGTCACCAGAAAGTAATTAATTACTGGAAGATTGGTTTAATGTATTTTACGGATCTACACTGTACCTCTTGTCTTGATGGAATGTTTGTTATTACAAACGTACAATCATTACTAAATGCTTTTACCTTATGTGGAGGATTATCGACCTGGGCATGATAGGAATGCAGGTGAGTACTGTTTGTTGACTCTGTTAAACTGATGTTAGCCTAATTGCAATAAGCATACAGTAATTTAGGTTCAGTTCAAGACTTTTGATTTGTCTTCAGAATGCTAACATACATGTAGATATGTATCATAAGCGCCATTTCAGAAAATGACCCCTTATGTGACTGTCTATTTCTTGTTGATTTATCTGTTCATACCATGGATCTGAAGTTTACCTCAAATTTGCGGGAGACTTTATAATCTTGGAAACTAGCACAGCATAGCTCATAACAATGATACAAGGAAATACTGATACATTATTATTTACAAACTTTATAGGGGAGAAAAATTAATTTATATAAACAAAGTTTTTCCACCATTCAATATACAAAATGGGAGGACATATTATTCTAGTTACCTTAGAAAAGCCTCTAGAAAATGTGACAAAATTACAATTTCAGGTGTACATTTTTTCTTTGAAAATAGACCCGCCAGCAAGATTAACATCTTAATTTACCTATTTCACTCCTCATAAACCAACTGGAAATTGTTGGTTTCCCAGAATGAGACCAGTAGAAAGGGGGAAATTTACTGAAATGACCCTCATGACTGAGGTTTAGTCATATCACAAGTGAAATAGAGTCCCCAATTAAACCTCCCATTTATATGTATTGCAATTACGCTAATATCAATTAAAGCAGAGTAAACAAAAGTTCATACCTTCAGGCCCAGGATGTCCATGTTGTAGATCCTCTCCGAAAGGTAAAATCATTTTTCACATGTTTAAAAGTGCAAGAGGTCCATTTAAACTGCAGACCAAAAACAAGAGACAAGATGGCCACCCTCAAATCTCACCAAATCTCACCAAGTCTCGGGCTATCAGAGGCTCCTGGACGAGATTTGGCTTCACAGTGAGAGTGAATGGACTGTTGGCTGGAGCTGCCAGTCACTGTAAGTCACTGGTCTAACCAAACTAAACATTTACTGAAAGTGTCAACCTACAAGTGTTCAGCGCATTGTTATAGGATATTTGCATATCTGTTTTACTAGCCTGTTATGAAAAACTTGATTATAGCTTTTTCTCCTGTCTTACAGTGGTGACAAAATGTAAATCCTTGAGTAAATACTAGCTGTCCAGAGCACTGCATTTTTGGTAACACAGCATGCAATAGTTGGATGGATAAATCTTCACTTCATCTAACAAATATATAAGTTGCATTTAGTGGAGGAATTAAAAGTTAAAAGTCATTATACTAACCCTTATGCTGCTGGTGGCTAATTTGGCCATTACAAAATGATGCAAAAAAACAGAGTAATGACTGAAACCCTGGCATACACATGGGTACTCATCTGAGAGTACTCAGCGAGAGCTATCATATGAAAACCAAAATGACAGGTTTTATATGTTTTTCAAGAATCTTGGCATCCCTGTGCTTTAGACGAAAGTAGCCTCAGCATTGAAAGGATTACTACTATCAAGTTGTGGCTAGGGATTCCTCTTACCAAGTATTACCATAGCACCGAAGTTAAAGAGCAGCAAGGAGACCGCAGAGGACATCTTCTCATTGAGCGTTGTAAGGTACACCTCAATCTCACTCACATCCTGAAAACAAAATATAAACCTTAAAATATTACCATTTCATGATAGGAATCATTATTATTATCATTATCATTATTATTATTATTATTATTATTATTATTATAATTATTATCATTATTATTATCATTATTATCATTATTATTGTTATTATTATTATTATCATTATTATTATCATTGTTATTATTATTAGTGATTATTATCAGCTTTGTTATCATTAATATCTGAAAAAAAGGCCTCTATCATATTTATAAAAGTTTTCATATTTTTCCTTAGCTCAGATAACAATCATTTGCACCAGAAAAAAAGGGAAAATGTGACCAACTTTTAAGGCAGGATAACAAATTCAAAGAAATATCTAAATGGCAGTTGCTTTTGATATTCAGAGTAGCATCCTTCTTTCCACTAATTTGATAATCGGCTTTTCTTTCCAAAATGGTCAATACTGTATGCCTTAAGCATAGATAGGTAAAGTAAATTTTGGGAGCTAAAAATGTTTAAGAATTGATTATTTACCAACCTTTACGGCTTGTGGAAGGTCAATGATCTTCTCTTTGACCTTCTCCTGAAGACCCCTGATGTAGAAGACTAGAAGAGAACACTGGACACAGTAACTGATGACCACCGCTATGTAGACAATGTCTAAAGCCAGGATACCCAACACCATGAGAACAAGCAGAGAAATACGACCAGCCTCAGTCCTGAAAACACATAAAATACATCGTGAATACAGAGCATACTGTAATATCCAATGCAATAAGAAATAGTGAGGAAATACAACCAGCCCCAGTCCTGAAAACACATAAAATACATTGTGAATACAGAGCACACTGTAATATCCAATGCAATAAGAAATAGTGAGGAAATACAACCAGCCCCAGTCCCGAAAACACATAAAATACATTGTGAATACAGAGCATATTGTAATATCCATTACAATTAGAAATAGTGGGGAAATACGACCAGTCTCAATCCTGAAATGGAATACTATAAAATCCAATACCATGAGAACTAGCAGAGAAATACGGCCAGCTTCTGTCCTGAAAAATCATACAACACATTGTTAATACAAAGAATACTACAATATCCAATACAATGAGAACTAGCAGAGAAATATGACCAGCCTCAGTCCGGAAAATACATACAACATATTGTAAATACATAGAGTACAATAATACACAACACAATGATAACTATCAGAGAAATAGGACCAGTCTCAGTCCTGAAAATACATGAAACACATTTTGAATACATAGAATACTATAATACCCAACACCATGAGAACTAGCAGAGAAATAAAACCAGCCTCGACTGAAAATATGTAAAATACATTGTGAATACATAGAATACTAAAATATTGAATAGATATTTAAGTTGGTCATTTAAGAAGTGGCCTAGTTCTAGACAAACTCTTGTCAAGATCTCCGGGCAAGAATAGGTTAAACAAAACAATAGAACAATCTTTTCCTGAATTATTCCACATTACAGAGAAGTAAGATTTTAATCCATTCATGCCCTGTATAGTAGCACCCAAAATTGCCTGTCCACTGTTTTGGTGACATCTCATTTCAAATGCAATTTTCAGAAAATATTTGAAGGGGAAATGTTGATCAAAATCCGACGGACAACTATCGTTCAAATATTTTGTGATTTCATGATTTATCTCAAAGTTTTTTGAAAAACATCCAAGATCCACTTGACAAAGAGATCTTCAGGCATCAATGGTTTAACATTTCCATTACCCAGGCGTAACTTTTGACCAAAACACAAGGATGCAAAGATTTTTGAAAACCTAAACCCCATCGTGTTTGTATTATTTGGATAGCTCTCACTGAGTACTCTAAGACGAGTACCACTGTTCCAGGGTTTCAGTCATTATTTATGATTTTTGCATCATTTGTGTTGGCCAAATTAGGCACCAGCAGCATAAGGGGTTAGTAATAGGGCTGTCATTGATAAGAAAATATTTATTGATTCGATAATCGACAAAATTATTACCGATAAGCTACTTCAATTCGATTCAGCAAATCAAATTCAAGATGAATGAATACCAGCAATGTGCTCACGAGGAATGGTCGCGATTGGCGTGTGGGGTTATTTTTTGATGTATTGATCACAGCCCTAACACATACACATTCATTTGTGTGAATTCCGGGATAAATGGAATGGAAACACACAGTTGTGGTGGGGAGTTAATGCTGTTCAAGCTGTGTTTTCCTAAAAAATTATGTTTATTTACCTAATTTGCATATGAATCGATATCTTGTGCCTTCTTCAATATTGATAATCGGTAAGGTTTTTTTTGTCAATTCATCGATACGGCCGGTATCAATGACAACCCCTGTTTGTAGGCAACTTACTGTGGACTCAAGAAGGAGAAATTGAGCAGCTTCATCTCATCGTACTCCGCTACAATATGCATGATCTGTGTGCCCAGAGACAGCAGCACCCACAGGAAGCCAAAGTACAGCAAACACCTACAAAATAAACATTTGGTTTAACTCATTTATAACTGTAGCGCCAAAAATGGCTGACAAATTTGGTAATAACACTACAAATGCATCTTTTGAAAAAATTTCAAAGGAGAAATAGTTATCAGAACTCAAACGACAACTCTCCTTCAAGTGTCCTTGTAATTTATGAATATTTTCAAAATTATCATAGGTCCATTCAACATTAAATATCACAGAGATCTCAAGACATGAATGGGTTTCCACACTAACCCATTAATGCTTAAGAGTTCCTCTAGAATGGTCGTCTGGATCTTACATACTTTTGACAATAACTTTTGAATTGAAAATGATTTTAAAGAATATTTGAAGGAGAGTTGTTGGTAATGTCATGGTTAACATTTCTCCATCAAATATTTTCTTGACTATGCTTTTAAGTGAAAGATTTCATCAATATTGTGGGGCTGTTTTGGCCGCTGTGAGCATTAATGGGTTAACATTCACTACAGCACAACATTCACTGACCAATTCATATCTATAGCATACATATAATTTTATTTTTTATTTTCAATTGCATCCAATAAGTCGATAATTCCATATTCTACCTTTTTATAATGATGATTTAATTAGACGAGGTAATCTTATGGCATATCATATAAAAACTTTAAGATGGAAGTTTGTAAGACAAGTATCACCTACCTCAAAGATGTAATGAGTTTGGCTTGAGACAAGTAACCAGTATGAGTGGGAGACGAAGACAAGAATACCTGAAAAATACATAACGTATTCATATGATTAAGCGCAGATGACCGAATAAGCGCACAGGGCCTATTTTTTACGGTTAGAGGGGGAACGGCCAGCGCAACTGTCATAAAAAAATCGTAAAACTTCCCCCCCATAGGAAGTAAGAAAAGCAAAATGACATACCTTTCCTCTTGTCGTGTCTTCCCAACCTCTACCCGCACTGTGCGGTTAATCGGAAGAACACGGTAAGAGTAGTGACATGTACTGACAGGTTTACTCATTCATGCCTGTAGCACCCAAAACATCCTGATTATTTAGGCAATATCTCTGTGACTAGATCATTTATCAGAAAATACTTAAAGAAGAAATATCGAGCAGAACTCAACCCACAACTCTCCTTCAATTCATTTTGTAAATTTACTATCAATTCCTAAGTTATTTTCAAAAGTATCATAGGTCAAGACAAACACTTGTCAATAAAGTCTCCCGGCATGAAATGGTCAATGGAAAGTACTACTTTGGCTGGAAGTTGCTGTTCCTGTCGGATTCTACAATACCTTACCAAATGTATTTCATGACTTCATGTTTTTTAGTTATGTTCTAAGTTGTTAGACCACATGCACATTCCAAATACATATGGATTAACCCATTCAAGCCTGTAGGACTAGAAACAAAAATATTTATCTGGAAATATTTGAAGGGGAAATATTCATGAAAATACCACCCATAATTCTCCTTAAAATATTTTGTGAATTTATGGTTAATTCCTAAGCTATTTTCAAAAGCACAGTAAGGCAAGAAGAGACTTTTTAACCCTTTTGATGCTGAGGTTACTTTCGTCCAATGCACAAAAAAGCAAATAATCCTAAAAATCATCAGAACCAAGTCTTGTGGGTACTCATACGAAAGCTCTCATTGAGTACTCTCAGATGAGTACCCATTTGCCAGGGTTTCAGTCATTTTTCCAGGTTTTTTGCAAAATTTTGTATTGGCCAAATCAGCCACCAGCAGCATAAGGGTTAAGGAGAGTTCTGGCCATGAATGGGTTAAATTCCATAAGTGGACTTCTACCTACCTTCTCCATAAGTATTTGAAGCTGCTCATTCTCTGTGATCCTCAGTACATAGAAAGAGTAGGCGTAGGCCGCCATGTGTAAGATATCAGGTATGATGTAGAACCCTATGATGTAATCGTAACACAGAGATTGTGGTATAGACGGTGTGTTGTTAGCCGCAGTCGTCTTATTGCCAATTGGAGTCCAAGGTTTCTGAAATGGAAGTTATGATAAGTTATTACATCCATAAAACAGGGAAAACTAAAAGTTTCAAATGTTGGACTTGGACTTTATGTAATACCTTAACCCTTATGCTGCTGACAAAGTATTGAAACCTTGGCACATAGGTACTCATCTGAGAGTACTTAGTGAGAGTTATCAAATGAATACCGGGTCATGACACGATTTAAATGGTTTTCAAAATGCTTTGTGTTTTTGAGCTTTGGACGAAGGTAGGAAGTAGTGATGCAAATGATGACTCAACCATTCTCTATAACATAAAGGGAGAAATAGTATATACTTAAGTATTTGGAAATATATGCACTGCTAATATACATGTACATCGTTGAATCCACTTGTTTCTAATGTCTCAGGTGACCAGATTTTGGATTTAGAATTTTGCTAATTATTACCTTTTCTGCCATAATATAATTGAATGGAACTAGTTAATGGTGGTAGTGATTGAAGATATCAGTGAAATCCACTGCCTTACCCCAGGTTACTGGCAACTTTTTTCAAGTGAAACCTTAGACAAAGATCAGAAGACAGCAGAAATCATTGCATGACCCTTGCTACAGGTCACAGCAGTGGGCTAACTGATATACCCTGCTTGCAGCCAATGAGCATGCTCTATGCTCTTTAGCCCACCCCTTAACCCTTCCAATGCTGAGGCTACTTTTTTTCAAAGCACAAGAACGTAAAGATTTTTGAAAATCATTTAAACCCTGTCATGTTGGTATTTTTTGGAAAGCTCTCACTTCAGTGCTCTTAGATGAGTACCCATGTGGCAGGGTTTCAGTCATTTTTCAGCATTTTTGCATTGGCAAAATTAGCCACCAGCAGCATAAGAGTTCAAGACCCCAGTGCAGCATTCATTACCCTGCAGGTGCTGAATAATCAGCCGTATCACTGTTGCTGCACACTGGGCCTGAATTATCTGTATTTTAGGCAACCTTCTTTCACTTGCAGGTTACCCATAGGACTTCAGATTGCCTATAACTATTGGACAAAGCTTAATTTATATATCAAGTAGAGTTCAAGGACTCAATTCTTGAGGGTTTCTTCTCTTTTTTATTGTGCTTTTAAATGTTTTTTCATGTTTAAATGTTGTTTTTCTGTTTGAAATATTGTACCTTTCATATGTCATGTATGGTCAAGAAAGATACATACCGTATTCCTCCAATTAAGCGCACAGACCCATGATAAGTGCACACCCTTTTTTCTGAAAAATGCCGGTAGGGGCAAGCCAGCGTACATAATTTTCGGGTCTTCTGAACCTCCCGAACCTCCTGCGCAAACATAACTGTTTCCTTACCTTTACATATGGGACATCACAGTCTGTATATAGATCGTATTTTCGCCGGTACAAACCATATATTGATCATATTTTTTCTGGTACAGACTGCATACTGATAGTATTTTCAGGCACTTGAACACTCTGTGCTATCAGTCCTTGGTGAGTCATTTCTCAAACATCCAATCAGAAATGACGTAACAAAAGACAAAAAAATAAGATGCATTGTTGCCATGATCGGCAGCATGTGTGGGGTGGGCCTAATTGGAAGATTGCCAATACACCTTCCAGTGAAGTTATTCCTTAAAAGCTTGTTACCTGCACATGTCCTTATTTGGAGGAATACGGTACATACTATGTAGTTTTACTCATGGTCTTAGCCAGCAGGGCGTCTGGGTGCCTTTTTGGACACCCAAACCCTTAAAAAGAACCCCTCAGGACACCCAATTATTTTTGTGTGGATTTTCTAAAAATCCCAATCTCAAGCTTATAATTAAATATTTTCATTTCCTTATGATAACCATGACATTGTTTAATGATATCATGCCTTATTTAGATGAATTTATACATGTTTATGGTTGAAATATGAGTATATTGTGACCCCCCTTGAAAATTAGGACGCCCAAAGATTTCACAAATGCCAATTTTAGGCACCCAGTTTCTAAATCCTGGCTAAGACACTGGTTTTACTTACACTTGGGCTGTAGGGTTCCACGCGATCGCGGCGGTAGCAGGCAGCTATCTGAATGAGGTAGCCGAAGAGAATGAAGATGAGGACGAGAAGAGGATGAAGAATGTTGATTGCTTTCTGCCACCACAGACGAGATTCCATAACCGGCTTCCAGCCTAACTGAAAAATAGGAAATAATTATAAAGTTACAGGAAGATTGAAATTAAAATTGGCAAAAAAAATAAATCCAAGCCAGCCAAGGGTAAATACAATACTATGTATGGGACCTGTAGCCCATACAGGTCCCATATTAATAATACCAAAGGCTTATGAGAGAAAGGCGTTCAACTTAGCCAAAACGGCTATAATGCCAATATACACAACCAAATGCTTTTAAGGTATAAAAATAGCCAACACCCCAGCCCAAAGGCCAGTACTTTTATTGCCTTTTAACGACATTAACGACTTTTAACGACCACCGGCTGGTAACATGAAGCATTTTTCTCCAGTTCCCCCCCTGAAGCGTCCCAAGCTCACAGGAACCGGGTTCTATTTATAGATACTCCCGGCCACAGACACTAGGACTCATCTACTAGAAGTTGAACGCCTTTCTCTCATAAGCCTTTGATAATACTGACTAGACACATGAGGAGTTACTAAGGTCATCATCTTCTGGCTGAGATATTCATAACCTAGAGAGATAAGCAACCAGTTTAACCCATTAACACTCAGAGCAGCCAAAAGAGGCCTGATGATTTTGGAAATATTTAACTTACAAACACATTTTCTTGAAAACATTTGAAGGAGAAATGTTGATCACAAGTCAAACAAGAACTCTCCTTCAAATATATTGTGAATTTTTGCTTTATTCAAAAGATATTTTCAAAGGTATGAGAATAGCAGACGACACTTTCTGGAGAAACTCTTAAGTGTGAATGGGTTAAGCCCTAACACCAGTCAGCCACTAGTGTTATGCAAATTAACTCTCATCAGTACCTCTGTCTTCCCCATCCACTTGACTAAGCATGTGCACTGCTCTACTTATCATCACTTCCCTGTATATGGACTGAGAATACTGGGTTATTTTTATCTCTGGTATGGGGACTTGGGGAGGGGTGTTTTCGTGAAATTTGGCTCACAGGAAGTGAAGATAAGTAAAGTAGTGCACATGCACAGTTAACCCATTAACACTCAGAGCAGCCAAAAGAGGCCTGGCGATTTTGGAAATATTTAACTTACAAACACATATTCTTGAAAACATTTGAAGGAGAAATGTTGATCACAAGTCAGACAAGAACTCTCCTTCAAATATTTTGTGAATTTTTGCTTTAATCAAAAGATATTTTCAAAAGTATGTGAGTAGCAGACGACACTTTCTAGAGAAACTCTGAGTGTGAACGGGTTAAGTGACTTGGGAAGAGTGGGATACTGATAAGAGTTAATTTGCATAACAATAATGTCCAACTGGTGTAGGAGCTACCTTGGATAAATAAAAACAAGTGGATATGAAATCAGCCAGGCAACCTGAACAGGCTAGCCTCAATCAATAGCCCAAAGGTTGTGCTCTGCGTATGCTCTGATGATGCTGATGCACAGGTTTCTCTGTAATGTAAATGATACAAGAACCCTGATTGGTCCTTGTTCCCTCATGACCCCACGTTGATGCCAGATAAGATACCCCAGTGTTGTCCAGCCCTTCACTATAGCACATAGTAATTGGTTTCTTGTTACATATCCATTCTTTTCTTCATCTAAAGAGCTACTAATAAAGGTTGCTTTTCTCCCTACAGGGCACGACGTTAACTTTTGCAGCGACTTGCCCCGTAGGGCAAGTGAGATTCAATTATCACTTGCCCTACTCCAACTTTCACTTGCCCTTGAAAAATTGTATATAATAATTCTATGATATTTCATTAAAAACCAAGTAGAACATGGTTCTGGCATGTGAAAGCATATTTTCTAGGACAAGCTTGGATGGCAGACCATGAAACTTGCACACATTCTCATAAGTAAACCTGAAACATACAATACATACTTTCCCAGTGGGGCAAGCAAGATGCAGTTTTCACTTGCCCAACAGCTATAATTTACAAATTCTACTTGCCCGGGGCAATGGGGCAAGCACCAATGTCGAGCCCTGCCCTAGGTTATGCATATCTCTGCTTCAGGTGAAATATAATGCATCTTTTATCTCTCCTAATTGTAGAACTAGCCTTTCAGGCAGGTGGTCTCATTGAGAAAGTGGTTGTTGGTTCAATTTTCATTAAAAAGTGTTCCTAATTTCTAGCAGAAAAGTATTGAGTGAAGCAAATCTATCAATATTTTGACCAAAGCAAAATCCTTCCATGAAACCTTTTTATCACTGGAATGGTGTCTTAAAGTTATAATTTGCAAATAAGATGGTTTACCTTGTCACAGAAAGGATGATGAAAAAATAGTCTCTATTCTTGGCTCACCCATTAGTTTGATTTAGTTGTCACAGAAAGGATGATGAAAAAATAGTCTCTATTCTTGGCTCACCCATTAGTTTGATTTAGTTGCCACAGAAAGGATGATGAAAAAATAGTCTCTATTCTTGGCTCACCCATTAGTTTGATTTAGTTGCCACATAAAGGATGATGATAAAATGAAGTGTCTCTATTTTTGGATCGCCCATAGTTTGATTTTGTTGCCAACACATATATTACTTACCACTTCTAGAAGCCTCATGTAAGGCCTGAGCACCATGCGCTTACACATGTAAAGAGCAATAGTGGTTGGGTTGTCCATCGGAGGTACATTGTGCTCAACATCGCTAACCTGAAAATACAGCATTAAGAGTTCATTCAAAGGACTCATATGAACCATAAAAATTCATATTAGTATATTTACCACATTTTTAGCTTCCCATGGAGTTTAAAACTTCATGTTGCCTCAAAGCTATAACACAGGTATACCCTAAGATCGCAATTCAAACAATTGTCTAAATTTAAGGGAGATTAGTAAACTATGAACATAACAGTACTTAATTTGAAATCATACATTAAACAAGCAAATAATTTAATTATACACTAACTACTCTACACTATATGATGATAAATGTCACATCAATGATAAAAACTATGTTAATTTACGATTCCAATAATAAAAATAACAAAAATAAGTAAATAACAAATAATTAAATAAAAAGTAAATATATACAACTAAATGCTTAAAACTTGTATTTAATCATGGCAAGTCATTAAAAAGTAGCATAGCAAAAAGAAACAGCCAGAAAGACAATTTAATAGTCCATTCATAACACAATAAATGACTATCAGTTTGAAAGAAAAAACCTTATATATATATATATGCGACCTTATCAAAACAAAATTGTGCCCTGTAAGAAATGCCCCAATTCATGGTCTTATAGCCAGCAGGGTGTCTGGGTGTCTTTTTGGATGCCCAAACCCTTAAAAAGCACCCCTGAGGACACCCAAATTATTTTGTGAGGAATTTGGATGCCCAAAACTTTACAATTACCAATATTAGGCCCCCCAATTTCTAAATCCTGGCTAAGACCCTGCCCCTATTGTAAACTCCCTCTTTTTACAACAGGTTTTTATTCACTAACAAGCACCATTAAGGCATTAAGGCATACAGCTATACCTCTGCCAACTACTTGGGTAGCAAATACAACTACTTTTACAGCAGCAAAGAAATATCAAGGACACTTTGATATCTGCAAACAGAAACCTGGCTGGCTGAATGTTAATGCATACTTTGGTGCATGCTTCCAAACTATGCGAAAAAAAGCAAGGATCTCATACTCACCAGAAGAAAGATAAAGGAATTGAGTCAGTGCTTAACAACAAACTTATCCCACAAAACTAAGCTGTAATAGTAGGAATTGTCCGATAAATCGGACATGCTGAGTAATTGCTCATTTAACCTCTGATTTTGATGGTAATTTGCAAATGCATACGATTGATTCTTAGTTGTTGTTGAATTTAACAAGCCCTCTATTAATAGTCTTCAAATATCACTTTATATTAGTGTTTGGAATCGGTCACAATTTTCAAGATCAATCATCGGTCCATCTGAACGACCGATGATCGATTAATAATCAAAGTTGTATATGCGCAGTTTTACTTTGGTATTCTTGGCTTGTTCAAGGGTTCTTGGCTCCATTTTTGTAAAGGAGCTTATCTAACTCTCTTTAAATACCCCTTGAACCCCTTAGTTTTACTTGTTACAGTATTGCTAGATATTGATTAAGATTTTGCAGGCTTTAGTGGAGTCTCTCAATTGATCCATAGGCTATTTCTAGATACAATTTATTTTTTCAAAATAATCAAAATAATCGATCTTATAAAATTGCAATCGATCATCAAAATCAGAGGTTGGATGAGTGATTAATCGGCATGTCCGATTAATCGGACAATCCCTACTCTATATGATGAGTTTTGTTTCGGGAAAGGTACCAGCACTCGATATGATATCAATATACCATTATCGATACTGATATTGAATGGCAAAAGGTATCGGATTGTGTAGTTTAAGATTTAAAATACAAGTAAAAATTTGACCTAACTGCTACCTGGACATCGCTGCACAAAACAGTAGTAGCTGACAGTGCTAAATTTGATGAAATTGTATCCCTGGGAGGCAGGCAGTATCGTTATAAATACTGTTAACCCTTCCAATGCTGAGGCTACTTTCGTCCAAAGCACAAGGACACTAAGAATTTTAGAAAACCATCTAAACCCTATCATGTTGGTATTCGTTGGATAGCTCTCACTAACTACTCTTAGATGAGTACCCACATACCAGGCAGGGTTTCGGTAATTTTTCTGTATTTCTTGCAACATGTTGTATTGTAAAATTAGCAACCAGCAGCATAAGGGTTAAGGTATCAAATCATTATAAAGTGGCAATCCCTACTCATGTTCAATGTTGCCAGACCATGTTAGGCCTAAAAAAAAAAAGTTGTTTGTTTCCTGTAACCTACCCTAACAAGTTTTTATTCAAAAAAATCCCTACCCTAAAGTTTTTTCTGCCCTCCCAACTCCCAATCATCGTAAAACATGCATAAAACACACATTTTTGACCAAAAAAATAATGCAAAAAATTTTTTTTTACCGACCTATTTTTTTTCGGACCGTTATAGGAAACAAACAGTTTATTTTTTTAGGCCTTAGCACTCCAGGTGAAAAATGAGTTAACTTACCTTTGGATCTGAAGAATCCTCAAACAGCTACAACAGCCAGTGGAGGATTTTAAATTAACCCATCATCCACAAAGCTAGCCACATTACCCCATGACAAAAAGTATTACAAAATCTTGTTTGATAGCACTGTATGTGCATAGACTTGTTACATTCTGTAGCTGCTCAAAGACTTCATTACAATTAACGTATATACTTGGTTTGAAATTATCCAGAGAGGTAGATACAATTAGGGAGATGCTGGGCCAATTATCATACAATCACATTAGGCCCTGTGCTCAGTAGATGCTAGCTTAGCCACTAGGCTTTACTGTGTTTTACTCTTTCATATATGTATCAATTTATGCCTACACCTATAAATTTTAGTACATGGGGATTTCTAGCCTAGTGTTGGCCATTTAGTTCACACAATTGCCACACAAGGGGGTTGTTATGGTAGTAAGTATAGTATATTTCCAACTACATTCCTAGTATACCGCAGTGCCATCGATCCACAAGGGATGACACATAAATATGGTCTGGGAAGCATGCTAAGTTGGTGCTCACATGTGTTGTCCAGCGCAACTAAAATGCCTGCAGTTCAGATAAGTGCTGCACTCCGGTCTCTTAACGGCAGGTTCCTCACAAATCTACTGTGCCTATTGGTTGCAAGCTGGGTAAATATGTTGATACCCTGAGTTGGTAGCGAGTCCTGAGAGAGTACACTGTTTATTGTTTATACTCGTAACTGTTTTCTGTACAATGGGCTTACAGAAATAAAATAAGTTTGGTGCATTTCTATATTCATCCTCACTTAACTACTGTAGATTAAAATTGTTTCAAGTCTAAAGGTATCCACTAACGGCTTTATCACAATCCCATGTACTCCAGGTATTACGAGTGTTAAATTGCTTTTTCTTATTTTGTGAACATAAGGCCTAAAAAAAGAAATTGTTTGTTTCCTGTAACGGTCCGAAAAAAATAGGGTAGGTAGGTTGGTAAAATATTTTTTTTTATTTTTATTTTTTTTTTTTGCATTAATTTTTTGGTCAAAATTGTGTGTTTTATGCATGTTTTACGTTGATTGGGCGTTAGGAGGGCTGAAAAAACTTTAGGGTAGGGATTTTTTTGAATAAAAACTTGTTAGGGTAGGGTTACAGAAAACAAACTTTTTTTAGGCCTAATAGAAAACCACATGGTCAAATTTTCTAAATGACGATTGATGATAATTTTTAATGAGGCCATATAGAGTTGGTATCATCTTTATGCTCATTATTTTGATAAAACTCCATTTCATAATGACAATTTCGACAATTTAGTGAAAATAGTGATTAATTACAAAATTGTAAATTTATTCATCCAGTCACTCAAAAAATCAAAACAAAAATCAAATGAGGAATTCATCTAAGTATGAGTACCTTAAGTATGATTACCGGTATTTCTAATAAGGCCAGATAAAGTTGATCAATATAACTTTTATGCCCGTTATTTTGACATATTATAACTTCATTTCATGGTGCCAATTTCCACAATTTTATAAAAATAGTGACAGATTTATTACACAAGTTTTTCCTAGAGCTGCACTCATCAACTCATGAGCTCACCATCATTTTGACTCATGACCTCATAGACACCATTTTTTGAAAAGAAATATGTATTATTCATCCCAGCAATTAACAAGTTAAATACTTACTGATTGAGATTTATTAACATTTCATATTTCATATTTATTTCATTTTAAAATGTGCTGATGAGGTACAAAGATTAGTATAACAATGCCTGTACACATTGGGGATTGTATATAAGACTTGAGAGTGATAATTAAGCTATATGGTAAGAAGGTGTGATAGGTGTTCTGTACGAGGGTTGTGTTCCCTACAAAGTCGAGTCGACTACTCCAGCTCAAACTTGTCTGGTCTGCCTTCAGTACTCGATGCCACTCAAGTTTGTGAGCAATGAGTGCAACTTTACTTTTTCCCATTCATTACATATCATCTGCACACCAATGAAATTAGAATTCTTTTACTTAAACTGTCTTTAAGTAGGATTATTTCTATTGATGGTCCATGAAGTTGGTACAATTTCTTAATAAATCAACCCTTCGAGGATCTTACCTGTATACTGAGGAATGTACCGTGGTCAGTTATGGAGGCAGTTCTTGTCATGGACGTCCTGCGACGGTTTTCATAACCTGGTCTCCATGACGATCTGTTGTGATTGGAATTCACAAGCTGCAAATAAAGAAGAAAGGCAAATATATTCTTCAAATTTTGCTTGTTTTAAAACAAAAAATGAGAGTGTGTGAGAGTCACGTGCGTGAATGAAAGTGGATTGTTGCGGGTGCTGTCATGCCATGGCCGCTACTATATCAACGTTAAAACTGAATTTCTCGCCCGTCCGTGGGTCAATTCTAATGCAGTTACTGTTTAGATTGTTAAAATGCCATTGAATAATCTTTAAAATCGGCTCGCTTCCTGGCCATGCCACGCCGTGGCCGCTACTATATCCACGTTATAACTAAATTTTCTGTCAATCAATGCTGTCTTTTGGTCAGAAGTTCTCGCCCGTCCGTGGGTCAATTCTAATGCAGTTTAGATCGTTAGAACCGCCAGAATTAATTCTACTGGCCATTGAATTATCTTTAAAATCGGCGACAGTTTGAAATCATAATAATTTGTATGCCATTAATTTTCTGTCAATCAATGCTGTCTTTTGGTCAGAAGTTCTCGCCCGTCCGTGGGTCAATTCTAATGCAGTTTAGATTGTTAGAACCGCCAGAATTCATTCTACTGGCCATTGATATTATCTTTAAAATCGGCGACAATTTGAAATCATAATAATTTGTATGCCATTAATTTTCTGTCAATCAATGCTGTCGTTTGGTCAGAAGTAGCCTAGATTTCAAGGCTGTCATATTATTTTCTATTATTTTCTTTCTGCTACCTAGCACCAAATATTCTAGGTGGCCATAGGGGTCTATTTAGTTAACACTTATCTCACCAGGATTCAATTTGATTATGACCTAAAACCTCTAGAGATAGGAGCAGGTGGTGCCATCTATCTACATAACTGGTACTAAACCACGCTGCTTGGTCAGCACCGAAGGGAATGTCAACTTTTTAGGGACTAGGAATCTATAGTCTAGGTCAGAAGTAAAACAAAATCATCCAAAGGGTGTCAGGCGAAAACGCCCTATATGCGAAAATGCCCTAGTCGAAAACGCCCTACTTTTCAAGTGCTGCCGTGAGCCGTGAGCGGCGGCTTGCTGTGAAGTGAAGTGCTCTCTCCGTCGGTGGCACATCAGGGGGCCATATAATTCATGGATATATAAGTCATGGATATTGTCATTGACAGTTGTCAATTTAATTTCAGTTATAATAATTAGGCCTAAAAAAAAAATTGTTTGTTTCCTGTAACCCTACCTACCCTATCTTTTTGGCCCTACCCGAAATCTTTTTATGACATTTTGAATCAAAAACATGGTATTCCGAATGAAAAACATGAACAGCTCAACTGTGAGGCTACCATTTATCACTAAAAAGATTTCTTAAAATAAAAACATTTTCCTACCTACCTACCCTAATTTTTCCTGGGGTGTTACAGGAAATAAACAATTTTTTTTTAGGCCTTACTGTCTCCATATATTTCATGGATATTGTCACAGTTGTTGTTATTGACAGTCTGTCAACTGTCAGTGCCAGCAGCAATTAAAATACATATCTAGTCGAAAACGCCCTACTTTTCAAGTGCTGCCGTGAGCCGTGAGCGGCGGCTTGCTGTGAAGTGAAGTGCTCTCTCCGTCGGTGGCACATCAGGGGGCCATATAATTCATGGATATATAAGTCATGGATATTGTCATTGACAGTTGTCAATTTAATTTCAGTTATAATAATTACTGTCTCCATATATTTCATGGATATTGTCACAGTTGTTGTTATTGACAGTCTGTCAACTGTCAGTGCCAGCAGCAATTAAAATACATATCTACGTATGTGCTGTTCCTCGTGTGTCAGATTGTCGTTGATGGGTGAAGCCATATATTTATCTATAATGGTGAAATAACTCATTTTCGAACTTTATTCCAATGTTTCAAAGTGACATAGCATGTGCCGACACACAAGTGAAATGAATCCACGGCGGCCAGATCCAACTATCACTAATACTATCAGGTGTGTTCTTGTGAGAGTATAAACCTGCAAAGAAAAGATGGACACCACTAACTACACTACTACTTAAACTCTACTATGAACGTAAATAACTAAGAAAAAGAGAACGAGAAAGGAAAAGAAGATAAAGGAGAAAGAAAAGAAGAAGAAATACACTGTTGTGAAAAGTAAGAAAAATAGGGCGTTTTCGACTAGGGCGTTTTCGCATATAGGGCGTTTTCGCCTGTATTCATCCAAAGCTTCGCTCGCTTTCTGGCAATGCCAGCATCATATTATCAAGGGGCTTCAAATATGTTTCTGCAAATTTCAAGTAAAGAATGACGTCACGGATAACACACTCAAAACTTTGTGACTGCATTTGAAATATTGAACTAACTGATGTAGTGTAGTGTCACTATAGTCTGTCTGACTCGAGTTTGGCAATCACTTTTGCCACTTTTTTGTGACAAAACGTTCGAGTTTCCTATCCAAACTTGGCAAACATGTTAGGAGCACTACTACGTATATGTATAAACCCATTTTTTGTCTCAACTCCGCAAAATGTTGATTTTGCTCATTAGGTCCCATTGTAAAATATGTCCATTGCCAACAATACGATCTCGCGTCTTTGTGTTGTTCGCAACAGACAAACACGCGAGATCGTAGTGTCGGCAATGTGCACATTTTACAATAGGAACTAATGAGCAAAATCAACATTTTGCGGAGTTGAGACAAAAAATGGGTTTATACATACACGTAGTAGTGCTCCTAACATGTTTGCCATGTTTGCGAAGCTGAGACAAAAAGTATGTTTGTACTAACACGTAGTAGTGCTCCAAAGAGGTTTGCCAAGTTTGGATGGCAAACTCGAACGTTTTGTCACAAAAAAGTGGCAAAAGTGATTGCCAAACTTGAGTCAGACAGACTATAGTGTGCCAGTGTAGTACTGTCACCACTCTACTGTGCTAAGTAATGTGGACAAGACAGCTATTTTCAATTTTAAAAAATCCAGCAACTCACAGGTTCTTTTTCCTCATCTGATATCTCCTCATCTATATCCTGCATGGCCCCTTGCCAACATACCCTTAAAAGGCAAGAATTTCAACAAAATGAGCTCTAGACAGTCAATGTTCGCAGAGTAAATAGTCAAAACAAGGAAGGACTGACTGTCAACTTGTCAACACTTGAGTCAACGATGCACACAACCCTAATAGCCTTGCTTTAGTAATTTGTACATCAGCAGTGTACCACCGGCATTTATAGGAATAATAATCGATCGCCCAAAACATCACGATTTGCACAGAAACTGATGACGTTGTACACGGGATTTCCACCGCGGGAATTCCAAAATCCTTTTGCGCGGTGAAAAGGATTCACGAGGAATCATTGCGGAGAGTGGACCAGAGGATTCATGAGGAATCATTTTTACCGCGCAAAAAAGCGACAGAACAGATTTGAAAAGATATTCTTTGAATCTACTCAGCAAATGCCAAACAAATATTTCTGATAAGAAAAGCCATATAGGCTAGGTATTCAACCATATCTGAGAGAAGTAGACAGGGAGTGGGCGCTGGTCATAAATCATCAAATTTCGCTGCCTCTCACTATCTGACCTAGATAGGATAACATCCCCCAGCCAGCCAGTCAGCCAGCAGTGCACAGATCGTGTGACCAATACAACCCCAGGCTACAGCGCATAACTCGAGGCGCAGACGCCGTAGAGGCTAGCATGCAGTACCTATTGGGTTGCGGTTCAAGGGGATGTATTTCTCTGACCATATGCATTCTAGACTCTCCGTGCCGTAACGTTACGGCCCTATCCTATGACGGGCCACACCACGGCAAACGGTACGCACAGCCTAAGGGGCAAGTCTCCTGGTCTATATGCATTCCAACCAGCAACTTAATTAGTTTCAGAACTTTCAAAAATTTACTTACCGGGGCAAGTAGACCTACTTATGTCAGTGCCTGATATTCTTAACCCATTCATATGGGGCGCCGTTTGTAACATGCACATTTTTGTTGACAGAAGCAAATTTTGTCCAACAAAAGTCACTTTTGTCTGACAAAAGTAATTTTGTCATAGACAAAATTACTTTTGTCAGACAAAAGTTGATTTTGTCAGACAAAAGTAATTTTGTCATAGACAAAATTACTTATGTCTGACAAAAGCAATTTTGTCTTGACAAAAATTGCTTCTTTCAACAAAAGTAATTTTGTCATAGACAAAATTACTTTTGTCGAGACAAAATTACTTTTGTGTTACACTTGGCGAGACCACTCGCCAAGTGTTACATTCAGAATTCTGTCCTAGTGCCTTGCATCGGTTATAGATGGCGTTGTACGTCCGCCTATAGACTGGTTGAAGCACTCGCATTCGATACACCATGGAGTTATCGTTGGGCTGGTACCAGGTCCATGTCCAACGCTCGATCGGGATGCAGATGCTCTGAAGAGTTTCAGAAAATATACATTTCCTGCCTGTATTTTGAGCGTGCAGAGGCCCCAGAGTGACCTTATTTCGCAACCTCTGCATGGCCTACATGCATAACTTAGTCTAGGGGCCCCTTAAGTCAATGAAGAACTACGAAGTGTAAGCTTACACTCGTGATGGGGCCTTTACAAGCTCAAAATACAGGCAGGAAACGAATATTATGTAAAAGTCTAGAACGAGATACTGCATCTCGATCGAGCGTTGGAGATGCTGCAACTCGTCTATTCGATCATGCGCCACCTGCCATCGCTGCATGACACTAGGACAAAATTACTTCTGTTGACAGAAGTAATTCTGTTGAGACAATTCCTTTTGTCTAAACAGAATTCCTTTTGTCGAGACAGAATTACTTTTGTCAACAAAAGTTACTTTTGTCGTGACAAAATTACTTTTGTGATACACATGGCGTAACCACTCGCCAAATGTCACATTTTGGACTTTCTGTCTAGACAAAATTGCTTCTGTCAACAAAAGTGTGCATGTTACAAACGGCGCCCCATACATTCACACTTGGAGTTCACCTAGAAAGTATTGTCTGTTATTCTCATACTTTCGAAAATAACTTAGACATGAAGTGATAATTCACAAAATATTTGCAGGAGAGTTGTTGTTTGACTTCTGTTTAAAATTTCTCCTTCAAATATTTTCCAGAAAATGCTTTTGTTAGAGAAATATTTCCAAAATTGTCAGGCCTGTTTTGACCGCTCTGGGTGTGAATGGGTTAAGATGAACAAATTAAGTGTCTCAAATTCTGATCTGAATCTGAGCACAGGTATATGGTGCAACACAACACATGAACTATGACCTTACCCACATGAATGAAACTTAGAAATATTACTAATTAGGCTCCCTCAGAGGTTAATTTCTAACATAAATAAATCAGTCAATTTGTCGATTACACTACGGTATTTAGAGGGTAGCATACACTCGTTATCAAAATTTTATAGTACCCTAAAGCACTGATATTGTTTTTTGTCACCAGTAGCCAGTTGTAAGTACAGGTGAACTTGGATATGACAGACTCAACGGGACCAGGAAAATTGGTCCGTCATATGCAAAATCCGTCGTATACATATGACGAATACTTGATAAGTTGATATGCATCGGACTGGGACCAAGCATATCGCCCGTCATATGCAAAAATCCGTCATACAGTGGTCCGTCATATCCAAGTTCACCTGTAGTGGAGGAAACTGGCATACCCGTAACCCTAAGTCAATGGTAACCTTCTCACATGCCCAGGCCTAGATCATTCATTTATTGAGCCAATCAGACAGCCTGATTGCCCATGAAGGAAAATGATTAGTAGCCACTTCTCCACCACAAACTTAAACACATCCTAGTGTTTCCAATTTAGCAAGTACTCAAACCTTTCCATACCTGATCAGTGGCCCTCCTGGTGGCAGCACTATCCATATGTTCAGTATTACTGTTCTAATCATCATCATTTAAGTCTTAAAACTATGCTGTGTTGCCTACTATTACTGACATTATTTTTCAGATTTTCTATTCTGTTAACAGTCATTTCCTCGTGTACAATTTCCACATTTTTTCTTATGGAATCCGATGACCTTATGATCCCATCTCCTTTGTTCTCAAATAGGTAGCGCAGTTTGGAGTTGTTCTGAGGACAGCCCAGCTGTAACTTTTCCCTCTCGCTGTCATGACATATGCCTTTAATCAGGGCAATGCAGGGTTGGGGTATCAACAGTGGCACTTTTGAATCCCTTTTTGTCCGGACGATGAGCATCACTTGACTTTTTACAAGGATCGTCTCCAATTTGGATAACTGGAACCACACCAAATGGAAACTGTTTCCTGTCCCTGCTTTTCTATAGCATTGATCACATCTTCAAGACTGAAATGGAACCGTTCATTTTAGTTTTTTAAATTATTACTCTGCTTTGTCAGTTTTTTAAGAAAACATGGGCCATTTGGATTAGGATTTTGGAATTTTGATTTTTCATCACTTTTACTGCCATATTCGGGCTAACTTGTGACTAGCAAGGCACATGTGCTTGTATTTCTTATTTGTGAAATCACCCTTATTAGCTGGGATATCTTTCATATAGAAGCAAGCGATTGTTTGAGGAAGATGTTAGGCCACAGCATCAAGAATATCTTCAAATGGCTTACCAGCCACACTTGCCCAAGTTGAAACCCCTTGGGTACTTTTTTTTTTTAAATTCACTTGCCGTAGCAAGTGGGCAAGTACTTACGTCAGACGATCGTCAGTAGATCAAGGGTGGCCCAGATTTCCCAAGAATACTTTTGCACATTGATTAAAGTGGCCCAAGTTATTAGGTTGGTCCAAATTTTTACCGAGAATTTATGGTCATACATATTCATATAAATAATTCACTTGGAGGCCTTTATGTATGATGAATTCTGTACCTGTAATAATGACTGTAGCAGACTTGAAATCCTTGACTTAGAAGAGATTTTTTTTTTTGCGTTTTACAATCAGAAAGTGTCAAATTATTTTTCTCAAATAGCAGATGATCAAGATCATTCCCGCAGGAATGAACCCAGCTTGAGTAGTGCCCCATCCATGGCTTACTGTACAGGCTTACTGTACACGGGTAACGTTAGCAAGATGCATATTTAGTGAATTGCCTCAGATTAGGGTCTAAGTGAATCTTAAATAATTTAGTGAAATGTAAATGACTTTTCCATCAGAATCATTCTTTTACAAAAATTTTTATAATAGCGAATTTCAGGCAATTAACTAAATTGGCTCTAGCAATAATTACCCTTCCTCAAGTATCAGCTTGCGCTATACAGAAAAAGTCCAAACAAGCCTCTCCTTTAGAATCAATATATGGACAGCTTCATAGAACAATATCAGTAGCAGTATTTAGAAATAAATAATGGGATTAAATAGAAAATGCTACTTACATCAAAGCTTGTTTTTCCCCTGGTCTGCATTTGTTGTAAAGTGTCAGCCTTGTCTCTACAAGACTAACAAGTTTCTGGTAGGTCTCCTATGTCAAGTTTGCTGATGTCATCTGGATTTGGCACTTGTGGCCTCTTATCAAACTTGCGATCTTTTGCTACACCTGCTGATGTTTTCCCGATGTGGATGTTTAATTCCCTACCCACAATTTTGAGAAAGTCAACAGCCTCCCTTATGAATTCCTCATTATTTTCTTTAATGCCTTTTGCTTCTTTTATAAAGGCAATTCTAACCAGGTCTTCTTTGACTCTGCAGCCTAATGTTGGAGCTTTCATATTATATGTATCTTCAGGTTCGGAACCTGCTAGTATCGATAGTCGCTTTCATGAGAATGTCCAGTCCTTGGGGATTGATGAAATCTATGAACTTCTTTCTTTGGTCATTGAAAATCTTTTTCACTTCAACCATGTCTTCCCATCCTGCGAAGGCGAGCTGAGGTATATGTACCCTTGCACAATGCATTACGACTTACGACTTCCTCCCCCAGCTTTAATAATAGCTCATCTTGCATGATCACATATTTAACTTCTTCATTTTGCATTTTTAGCAAAACTGCTTCTTTAAGGAGGTCTGAAGCTTGATGAGGTTCAGGAGGAAAGACACCCTTTAATAAATCAAATTTGTATTTCAAGTTACTTGCTAAGGCAAGAAGAGTAGAGTCTAACTCTGCCAAACATCTCCCTGACATCTGGTGTTTTCGGATCTCGGCTTTAAGCATCCACGACTTGCAGTTTGGGCATGGGCCATAAAGGTCTAACTTGAATTCAACTGTGTCGGTTTTTCTTGCAAGAACAAGCTTCCCTTTTTGTACCTCTACAGCCTTAAGGTTGTGTATATGATCCCCTTTTAAACGTAAAAGTTTCAGCTTGTTGCTAATTACTGTAGAACAGGCAAAGTTCGGGAGTGCGATTATTTTGTGAATACATGAACTGGTATTGCACTCGCGAACATATCGCACGCGATCAATTGGTTGCAGAGTTAGGCTATCCACCACTGGAGGTGATGGCGCGTCGGTCGGTCAATTTCACCCTTAGACGGTTGAAGCTGAAACGAATATAAATACGTCCAATAACTTCACAAAACTATTATCATATGATACATTGGTAACTTATGAATTAGTTACCAATGTATCATATCATAATTCCCATGATTACCTATCAAATATCGGGGATATCTGTTGCAAGTTATTGATTTCTTATGAGAAACAAGATGGCCGCAATCAATGTACTTGTGTACATTGTACATCTAATGTACAGATAAAAAATCCCTCACCACCATACTTTTTTTTTCACATGAAACAAATCAATTCTGTGGCTTTGAAACAGTGATGGCTATAAGAAAGTATTCATATATAGAATCAAGCCTGTGGTTATAGCACAACATCCTTGCAAAGATGATATTGTTGTCGTACCAGATATTCCATCAATACAAGATCATGTAAGTACCGGATTATAGGTTCACACAATGAAACAATTAGTCTGTCTTTAAAGAACCCTCTCAGATGTCATTATATTGTTTACAACCTGTAACCAGCTGGATGGTTGTATCATTCCCACCTTTGTGGGAGAACGTGTCCTTGCATTCACGAAAATAAAAAAATTATGATACTAAATCTTTATGTAATATCATTGCTAAAACCAGGCACCCTTGCAAACATTTTGTATGCCTTCCTTCAGTCATTTATTAGAATAGTCAAGACTAGCTCTTTGATTGTGTGGGTGTTCCTGAAAAGGACAGTTGGTTTGCTTATGTGAGAATAAGCCTTTTTACTCCTCTGCCATCCCGTGTTCTGTGAAAGGCATTCTTACCTTATAGCGTAGCTCCAGCTTTGCTCTCTGGATTGCCAGCTGTGCCTTGAGCATTGCAATCTTGTTCAACCTCTGTTCAGCAGATGCGAACTCCATTACCAGCTGTTCATTGCATCTCTCCAATACTAGGAGGAGCTGATACTGAAGATCTCTCCTGCCCTCCTCCGTTGATGGCTGATCCAGTACCTTCTCTTTGTCTGACACTACTGCTTGAACGGTCGCAGAGAGGTATATAAAAAACCGATTATGATTGATAATCGATGGGTTGGCTGCAACTGATTATTGATCTAGAAATTGCAACCGATTCCCAACCCTAGTATGACTGCCATTCGCTGTCATGATGACACTTTCCAGGCCTTCAAGATGATTTTCGGATGATACCAGTTCTGGGGTTGCATCAAGTATTCTGTCATTGAGCGAGCCAGCTGTGCGAAAATCTTCCTTCCTTTGCACATGAGGATTGCCAAAATGTACTCATTTGTTGGCTTTGGCGCAGCCATATTTTATTGCAGGAAGGGCAGCAATTGACACAGGTAGCATCCTCTTGGCTGTAGTGGTATTTATGGCATGACCCACATGCTCTTGGCTCAGATTCTGCAGGATTCCTTAGCATCATCATCCACTTCGCGGATTAGGTCTTTTCAGCAAGGTGGATTGTGCTTGTGGTGTTTGCATTGCTGAAGGGATAGTCAGTAGGTGGTGAAGCTTTTCTAGGTGAATCACGTATTATTAGGTCTCCATCTTTCGGAACCTGTAATAGCACTTTGTCCTTCAAAGATGAAAGATCCTTCAGCAAATCCCCTAGTGCACTAATTTCCTTCATATTATACACAATCGTTTATTGCCATGAATGTATCTGTACATTTCTGTATCAGCCTTGTTCTCTGTGCCTTCTTTGGTGGCATGTAAATTATGTTGTCATAGTATTGAATAGACAATATGTCATCCATTTCAGCCCTGCCTGCGGTTACAAGGGTATCCAGGACTACTGCATCGAGGTTTAGGGTTGCATGAGATCTGTAATTCTCTGGCAGATTTGTCTACTTTACATTTTCAACGCTACCTATAACGGACATTAGGTGCTTAAATGGCAGGAAAAACTTCTGCCAGTCTGGTCGAGCATCTAGGATATTCATCCTGGGATCCGAAGAACACATCATGGGCCTGGTGATAGCATCGCACAACATCTGTAAATCGTAATAGTTATTAATACACATCAATATTAGTTTAAAAACCAACCAAGGGAAGCAAGTCATTTAACATGCCAAAATGGCCCCTGTCCTTGCCTGCTGAACTGATTCGGACTCAGCCAGTTCTTTGATTTCTACTCTGCAAGTGACTTGAGAGTGTATCACTCCCCAGAGCATTGGAAAATAAGGCCGATGTGACACAAGTATTTAATGCACTGTATTAGTCCATGTGTTTGTCAAGTACACTGTTGCTGTGAAGGCTTTGTGGTCTAAGGCGCAAGCAGTAAATAAAGCAGATCTTAATGCCGAACAATATAATTCCCTCCCTCTTATTGAATTTGGATGAATTCCATCTTTTGACCAAATAATTACTTTGTTTTTCCAAAATCCAGGCGGTGAGAAATATGAAATCTGAAGTTCCACTGCACAAAGATGAAACAAATGAGTGTTAAAATTATGAACCTTATCTGTGAAGCACTCCAATTTGCCTGCTCTATAAAAAGCCCGAAGTACCATGATGTGCTTTACTGATGGTACCTTTATAGCTGCCTGTAGAGGTGGAACATTAGCGACCAAGTCATTCGTACCATAATTTTTAAAAAAACAGGGAATTCCTCGTATAAGGTCAGTGATGGGAACAGAGAAGTTCGGGTCTGTAACCCTAGCTCCCCTGCTCCCCCCCCCCCCTCCCCAAACACAGCATCAAGTAACAAATGGAGCTTGAGAGCCACAGCAACCTGGTATGGGGTGAGGGCTCCCTAGCTTGTTTCTGAGATGGTGGCTGAAGCCCGACACAAAGCGCTGGCCCAAAATGCTTGAACGTACATACTCATCTGGTCAAAATGCTATTAGAAATAATAATTAGAAGAGGGTACATTACACATACACACAGATAAATATATATATATATATATATATTATACAAAAACCTTGCTCACCTCAGACAAATAGGAACCAATTTCAAGCCAATGACTAGGGGAATTTGATGTAAGGTATTAAATTTGTAATATGATTATGATTTGAGACCGATGCTGTTGTATGGGAAAAGCAAAAAGAAGTTGGGGAGTCTGAGGTGAGTGAGGTTTACTGTATGCATTTCCGGCCACAAACGTGATCTGGAAGAACTTATTCATTGCTCCATATCTTCACCTGCTGAGCAGCATCTCCTGCAATGAGGATTTTTTGACAGCAGCTGTTTCTAGTTCGACAGCAGCTGTTTCTAGTTTGACAGTTGCTGTTTCTAGTTTCTGCCTGAGCACTTTCTTGTCGTGTTCTATGATAGAAACTTTCGTTTCCAGCATGGAGCAGCGACTTGAAAGTCTCTACATATCTCTGACAGCTGATTCCAGGGAATCAAGAACTGGAGGGACTTCCTCAACGCCCTATTCCCAGTGAGCACCATGTTCACACCATTAGCCTCAGTGGCATAGGTGGAAAGTGCTGCCAAATGGAGCTCCACATCATTTTAAATCTTTTTAATTGAGTTTATTGTTCCCCTTAATTGACAATGAGGAGGTTTATACGGTGACTTGCCAGGAGATGCCATTCTGAAAGAAGAGGGAAAGAGATTATTCATTTCATCAGGGACCTATTTCTGGAAATATGAGGCGAATGAAATGGTTCACACACTCACTTGTATCTAGAATGGGTACAGGTAATTTGAATAGTAAGTGTACCGTTCTCCTTCCACTCAAAAGGGTAGCAGCTATGCCAGTCCATGCACTTGGTACCTGGGAGATGATTGATTTGGCTATCTCAAAAACCTTTATAGCTGACTGTAGAGGTGGAACATTAGCGGCCAAGTCATTCGTACCATAATTTAAAAAGACAACAGAGGGGAATCCTCGTATAAGGTCAGTGATGGGAACAGAGAAGTTCGGGTCTGTAACCCTAGCTCCCCTGCACCCCCCAAAAAACAAAGCATCAAGTAACAAATGGAGCTTGAGAGCCACAGCAACCTGGTATGGGGTGAGGGCTCCCTTGTTTCTGAGATGGTGGCTGAAGAGAGGTTTACAGTATGCTTTCCGCCCACAAACATAATCTGGAAGCACATATTCATTGCTCCATATCTTCACCTGCTGGGCATAGCTCGCCCAGCATCTCCTGCAATGAGGATTTTTTGACAGCAGCTGTAGCCCGTTTCTGCCTGAGCACTTTCTTGTGCTTTATGATGGAAACTTTCGTTCCTAGCATGGAGCAGCGACTCCAAAGTCTCTGCATATGTCTGACAACTGATTCCAGGGAATCAATGACTGGAGGGACATCCCTTTTCCCAGTGAGTACCTTGTTCACACCATTAGCCTCAGTGGCATAGGTGGTAAGTGCTGCCAACTGGAGCTCCACATCATTTAAATTTTTTTTTAATGGAGTTTTTGTACCCTTAATTGACAATGAGGAGGTTTATATGGTGACTTGCCAGGAGATGCCATTCTGAAAGAAATAAAAGGGAAAGAGATTATTCATTTCTTCAAGGCCCTATTTCTGGAAATATAAGGCGAATGAAATGGTTCATACTCGTCCTTGAAGAAATGAGAATGTATCGTGTATCATATGGCAGACACTCTTGGCCATAGAACGCTACAGCTCATGCATATTCATGAGCTACTACGTCATTAAATTCTCGCGTGATGATGTACAAGAGTGTGTGTGAGTGCTGTAAGTTCGGCAGTAAGTTTAGACGGTTCAAGAAATGTTGACAGCAAGGAACATTGATACAATGTTTCAATATTCTAATGCTAATGCTGCCCTCATTCATAAACTTGAGAATGAGGTCAGCATTAGTGTTATTGAATTATTCATGAGCGTCACTTCTCGCTCTTTTTAATGGCAGCCTCCTCGCAGCCAACACGCGTTCTAGGTGAGTGGGGGGGGGGGGGGGGTGGGGGGCAAATTGCCATTTGAGATATAAATAATTGTTATTAATGACTGTAACATTAGGTAGGCACGTATCTATAACTACTACTACCTGTATGTGTGCTATTAAGCATAAAGTACTTAGTATTTCAATAATAATGTGGATGTTTTAAAATTTGGAGCATCATATTTTCAAAGTATAACGTGGCTTACGTGCTCAGATTAAAACCATTACCATATACATGTATGTACTCATTGAAAGAATGCATAGTTGTTATGCAATGTCATGGGAAACATATTGAGGTGGATCTTAGATGACCAAACACAAGTTGTTTTGGAACCAGCCAGTCAACCTGAACAGCTAGCCTATGTCATGGGTAACATATTGATGTGAATCATAGAGTACCAAACCCATGTTGTTTGGAAACCAGCCAGTCAACCTGAATAGGCTGCCATATGAGATTTGAATAATTGTTATTAATAACTGTAACATTAGGTAGGCAGGAGTGTTTCTGAAGCCAGCCAGTCAACCTGAACAGGCTAGCCTAGGGATAATTGCCATATGATATTTAAATATCATTGAAAGAATGCATAGTTTTGATGCAAAACACAAGTTGTATTGAAACCAACCAGTCAACCTAAACAGGCTAGCCTCAACCAGTGGCATATATGCCAAAATTGGTGCTATGCACATGTCCAGTTGATGCTGGCGATCAGGTACAATGTAATCGATACAAGAAGCCTGATTGGTCATTGTTCCCATGTGAACTTGTGCTGATGCCATACCTGTGACTTCTGTCATGATTTTAATATTCTTGAATTAAATATGCTTTAATTTGAAGGAATTCTAATGGCGACTGAAAACAAAGCAATATATGTACATAAGATTTCATGTTTAATAGGTATATGTACATAAGATTTCATGTCTAATAGGTCAACGGTACTATATTCATTGAAATAACTGCAACTATAGACATGTATATGCTAGTTTTATAGCCATGACATGCTTCATTTGGAATAGCTTATTCACATTGTATATTTGGTAGATAATATCATTATGCATGTAAACATTTAAAATTCAATATATATGCATATAACATATAACCTCATCTGATAGTCAGGCGGTCAGACCACAACTTAGTACGAAGGCATATTAATATTTAGTGGAAATTTTGATAGCCGTTCATGTAGTTATATTTGCAAAGGTTAGGGCATCACATGTGACCATGACATCTCTATGCTACAATTGATGAAAGAAAAGCACTAGGCCAGCTTTCCTATTAAGAAATTCAATTTTGAAACTGAACGGCATTCTTTCCGATCTTGTGAATTTTTTTTTCTTCTCATACAAAGGAATGCATATGTGAACTTACACAAATTTAAGGTTAAGGTGATAATCTGGTACACCAATATCATCACCACTAGGTGTTGTATTTTGCTCACCTCTAAGCATGGATATCAAATCAAAAGATTGCACATGATGAGTGGTCTCGCGTCACGAATCTCAACCTAGCAACTTCCTATTGTGGTACGACCACATGAACCAAAGGCAGGCCCCTTTGGGCCCTCCGTGTTTAATTGGCATGGGTGTCTGCTTCGACCATGCAGATTCCTTCGAGATAGACCATTTTGACCAATATTTTCATCTATTTTTTTTTGGCTGAAAGCGTATAACGATACGGTCTTCGAAGCCATTGTTTTAGAATATGACAGATATGAATCCCCTCTAGGTGCAAGGTCATGTCATAAGTTCCTTGTATTATGACAGGACCTGAAAATCAGCATTAACTACGTAAACCACATGCTATTAGTAATCTCGAGGCGTATGGGAACATTCAGAAATGTTTTTAAAATACTCTGTAATGAATAGATAACCTCTGTGATCCTGACAAAATTTCCTCTCAAGACATGTTATTATTAACTTCAAAATAAATCCTCAATTATCAATTATCATGTAGGACATGTTCCTTAGCACAGATCCGGATTGACAAAGAATCTGCTAAATTAGACATATCACATATGACCTGTATTGGTTGTACGTAGTCACTTTGAGTTTATATACATATTTAAAAATAAAGTTCATGTAGCGGAAGACTGTAGCAATTGTCCGTTATAACTGGAAAAGCCCTAACATGTGCATGCTCACCATTCACTGTGATCATATTGGGAGTGATCTCTGGATTATGAAGGTAGAGAAATAGTGATTGAATTTCATAGTCTAGTTTAAATTTGAAATGTCGAAGTTTTTAGGTAAATTTTCATTAATTAGATGCGTAAATATCAAAGATAGTTGTAGATTGAATGTGTTTGTTTTGAAATTTAGTCAGTTGCACTTATTGCAAGTCCAGAATGTGCCATTTGAAAATGCACTTGGTGGGATATTTGCACAATTTCTGTGAAATAGACCACCACAGCTATTGCAATCAATCATGTCTTCCCTTTCTTCAAGTGAGGTTGGCATTCGACATGAACAGAAAACCTCAATGCTTTGAATTGAGGATTTGCAACGTCTAACTGTTTGGTCCGTGAAAGGGAAGGGGTCTATTTGACCGGATTGCATACATTTTAACAAATGTTTCCTGAGGGAGCTTGGGTCATATGACTATGGCAAGCCGAAGTGCCCTAAAGTAAGCATTTATGGAATTCCATCAATGATTTATGGAATTCCATAAATGATTTATGGAATTCCATAAATCATTTATGGAATTCCATAAATCATTTTTGGAATTCCATAAATCATTTATGGAATTCCATAAATGGCATTTAATTATGGAATTCCATAAATGATTTATGGAATTTCATAAATCAATTATGGAATTCCATAAATCATTTATGGAATTCCATAAATGATTTATGGAATTCCATAAATGTCATTTAATTATGGAATTCCATAAATGATTTATGGAATTCCATAAAAGTGCTTGATTATGGAATTCCATAAATCATTTATGGAATTCCATAAATCATTTATGGAATTCCATAATTAAACAGCATTTATGGAATTCCATAAATCATTTATAGAATTCCATAAATCATTTATGGAATTCCATAATTAAACAGCATTTATGGAATTCCATAATTCTTTGTTTTGCTCAACTCCAAAAAAACAATGAAGCCTCCCCTTCCCTCTGAAAAGCTTTCCAACAGATGTACTTGTAACATGTAGAGACCACATTGAGCGATAATTGGGAGTCTTGCATAATCATGTAATCTTAGGACACCTCACTGAGCGATAAGCATGCAAAACCCACTTTGTGGGCTATAAACAAAAACCCAGTCCCTCCACATTCAGAAAGCACCATATTTAATTATTGAATAAAGTTGTGTATTATATATCGCCATTTATAGGCCCCCCAGTTTTCACTTGGGACCATGCAGATACACCCCAGGGACCCATCATTTCGTTCACTGAGGCCATATAAGAAATCACCAAAACATATTTTAGACTTAATAACACAAAAAAGGAGTTTGACATAGCTCTACAAGATCAAAAACAATAATATTTAGATCAGTTGCTGCAGTAGCTGCCATTTTAAAACAAGTGACCTTCAGGGATGTCCTCTATTGCTAGGGAGAAAGCATTATTTAGCATACTTAGTTTAAAAAAACAACTATAGGTGTCACTTATTTATGGAATTCCATAAATACATACATTTATGGAATTCCATAAATGATTTATGGAATTCCATAAATGACTGCATTTATGGAATTCCATAAATGATTTATGGAATTCCATAAATGTCATTCAATTATGGAATTCCATTAATCATTTATGGAATTCCATAAATGTGCATAATTATGGAATTCCATAAATCATTTATGGAATTCCATAAATCATTTATGGAATTCCAAAAATGTCATGCAATTATGGAATTCCATAAATGATTTAAGGAATTCCATAAATGATTTATGGAATTCCATAAATCATTTATGGAATTCCATAAATGTGAACATTTATGGAACTCCATAAATGTGAACATTTATGGAATTCCATAAATGATTTATAGAATTCCATAAATCATTTATGGAATTCCATAAATCATTTATGGAATTCCATAAATCATTTATGGAATTCCATAAATACATTTATTAATTATTGAATTCCATAAATCATTTATTGAATTCCATAAATCATTTATGGAATTCCATAAATCATTTATGGAATTCCATAAATCATTTATGGAATTCCATAAATGCTTACTTTAGGGCACTTCGGCTTGCCATATATGACATTCTTGTGGGGTCCATACCATTAAGAAGTGAAGTTGCAAACGCAATGGCCAGAGTCAGTGCTGTTTGTCTGCTGTTGAACAGCACAGACCTCTACCACAATTTCTGAACATCCTTCCATCAATAAACAAGCGATTTGCTTTTCAATGGAAGGTGTAATATAGGAATATAGGCTGTCCATATACTTGATATGACCTTTCCTACATCCTATATTTGTTACCATAATCCAGTGGTAACTCGCCAGTATGCAAGATCTGTACAAATTCACCGCCATGAACGGTGAATTGTAGAGCTGGGCCGAGAAGAGTGTCCTCCAGGCCTTCACAGTGAGGGGTCTGCTTGTGCAGTAAGTTTTGGGCTAAGTTGATAGGTTCATCGGTGAGCATTTCACCATTAGCAATAGACTTAATCTCTTGAAGTTAATGTATGCTTCTTGTGTTGAAAAGGTTCCCCCCTCGACTCTCATGTAATCATAATGTCATCCTCTTCGGATTGAGGACTTGTGTTTTCCTGTTTGCTTTCCTGTTGATAATTTAGATTGGCTATTTCCGAGGTGAAATCTAATGTCGGATATGAAACCTCTACATCAGTTTCGTTTTTGTTATCTGTACCAGTAACATCGACATGTACCCGGTACTTTTCTTTCATCACTAGCCACAGATCCGTTTGGAATAAGGGTGAGGTCTTTTTTTCGGCAGAGGCAGGTTGCTGATGTTTTTATTAGCAGCGGGCAATGTCGATGTTACTGGTTCTTTAGTTGCAATAGGGCTGAGAGTCACTCCATTTTCCTTGGGGACTTTTTTCTGGAGGTACGTTAGTGGTATTGTTAGCAAACATCTAAGGGGTGTGTAATACCTCTTCATCCTGCACAAGGTACGTCAAAGACTGAATCTGACGTAGCACCTCCCTACATGCTGGGGCGTTTTTCTCTCCAGCATGTGGTCCAGTAGTGCTTGGTTCAGAGGGAGGTACTACTTCAGCACTGTCATCATTACTGTCGTACACATCTGGGACCTCCCCAATGTCTGGAAGCTTCCCAATGAAGGGCATATCCAGAGTTAGATATGGGGAGTCCTAGAAGGTTGACGGCAATGATGAGCAGTCATACCTAGGCTGTAATCGAAATATTGCAAATATGTGCTTGCATGGAAGGTATGTCGATTCCCAATCTGGGCAGGTGCAGCTCGGCATCTCTTTTGAGTTCTTTTCCGGCAGCATTGTGAGGTACTCCATGTCGCTGTTCGAGTTGCGAACATGTATCTCTCCGAGCAATTCTTCTCTGATGTAGTGTCTGAAATGAGGTAGGTGATATGTAACACCAACTGAGACAGGTCCTTAATGTTGTAGTGTGAAGATGGTGGCAGGACTGGTATTGTAATCTAAAGCGTTGCTGCCACTTCGAAATATTAATTTATGTAAAAATACACTTGACCAAACATATAGTCTGATTGAAGTCATGAAACAATGTGCAGGTAATAATTGAATGTTGTTTTGCATTGAAATGTATTTAGACATGGACAAAGAAGGGGCCTTTAAGTTAACGTCATTATTGGAAATAATACTGAAGTTTCCTACATAATCAATTAGTTCAAATGATCTAAAGTGACGATACAAATTCCTTGCCTATGGGTTACATTGTATTTGATATTGACTGATTAGACGTACCTAGGTATTTGGCTTGCAGAGGACATCCTCTTTGTGCAGTGTGACACAACTGCGTTTGGTCTGTTGTGCAGGAATGATGGAATAGTGCTATTATACTTTCATACTGCACTAAGGCATTGCAGGTTTGCTCTACCATACGTCTCTAAGACATGATTTATACATTTGAAAGGGGCTGTTAAGCATGGGTTCAGCTAGCAAAATTGCCCAAGACTCCTGGGAAATGTGTGGGGCTATAATAATATTTGCCTTTGCAGCCCGGCTGGCTATACATAATGAAAGAGACATTTTAAGGTCATGCTTAGAGCAATATCAATAATGTTATAAGTTGAAGAAGACCATTTGACACATAAGTTGTTTGTTATCATTATTCCAATATAAAATAGAACCACGAAAAGATGGCTTACATCTTCAAAAATTGTTTTCAGGTAATGACTATGGTGGCACTGCAGCTGTAAGGAAATTCTAGGGGTGTGAATGAACAATTGTTCCATTATATATTACTTCAAATAAACTTACGCCAGGTATTTATCAGGAAGGAAGTCATCCACCAGGAGTGCCAGCATCCCACTCATTGTGTTACTCCCGTGTCATTCTAGATATTGGTATTTGAACGTCTTAATTTGTCGTTCCAATCCATTATTGGTTTTGATTATGATACGCATTTCATCCTTACGATAGGCCCATGCCCATCTCTGCAATGAAAGAGCGGTTGTTAGGGTGAGTTATGCCAAGTGAAAGGTGTAGGTAGAGAGCTGCGTGTATGTTGTATACACAGTATGATAAATACAATATCAGTCTAATGAAGACAGTTAGGATTGCTGGCCCAGTCGTTGAATTGAACAATTTATTGGTTAGTTTGAGAAGGAATGCTTTTCAGCAGACCAAAAGAGGATGAAATTGACCAGATAGGTAAAGGGTAATTTGCAGGTTTCGGATGCGGTGTAGCGCGGCAATTAATGAAACCGTGCTTTGGTCGCGTAATTTCCCCAAATGTATTCAGAAATTTCACATCTGAAATAATCAATTATTTCAAATGCCGTTTGAACGGTTTGAGTCTGCCTCACCTCGACCAGATCATCGAGTTCTCGCTTAATCGACCTATAATGTGATCATTGTAAATTTTCAAGGTTTTTAGACGTGCTAAAGTGCTCTGGTCATGAATGGGTTAATAAACCATGTTCTAATGACATAATACATAATACATAAAATTTCATTATGTCAAAAAAATACAATATTATCCTAAAACTTATTCAAAATCAAGAAAATGGCACGCTTTCAGACGTAATCTATTTCAATAAAGCATATCTGATAATCTGTAAACAGCGCCATTGATTGTACACAACTGCTAAAGTGCTCTTGTCATGATTGACATGAATGGGTAAAAAAGCATGTTCTGATGACATAATACATACATACATACGTACATGCATATAAATATATAACAAACCATTCTATGTGTGTGTGCAAACATAAGCTTTTATTTCCACAAATCATTTCAATAAATCATGCTTATGACATATTCCAATTGAACGTATACTGGCATTACTGACTTGAAATGTTAAATTCAGCAAATTTCTAAATGTCTAAAAATACAATATTTCCCTCATTAAACTTATTCAAAATCAAGATTTGATAGAAAATATCACCTAATCGACTTAGTTTATTTCAATAAATTCTACCCTTATCAGTTTTTTAAATAAAGAAAGCATATCTGATCGTCTGTGAATAGCGCCATTGATTTTTTGACAACTGCCGTTGCTAAAACTCGTTTAAATTCCACCTTTATAAAGCGTCTGCGTGCAAAAACATCTTTTGAAATCTACTTGTTAATATTTGTGTTACTTTTCCTTTTTATTTCCTATGTTTTATTCAATTCATTACGGCCGGCAAACTTACTTCGTTCCGAGAAGAGGGAAAGAGGAAGTTCGCCGACGTATTTTTTACTTAAGTTCATAATCAATAGAGGGCAGCAGCTTACGATGCACTCCTGCCCTCTTGGATAATTTAGCGCCGCTCTCCTCTGCCAGTAATTAGGCAGAAATAAAGACTTCTTAGGAGTGCCAAAATGTCTGCCCCCACGATGGGTAATATAGAGCTTTTTGCGTGTTTTTTCAAGAATGTAAGGTAGGTAGGTGTATTTGATTAACAATAAAGGTATTCCCCGCCCCCTTACACCCATGGCAAACAATCGAGTATAGCAGACCAGCTCGGCATAGCGTAACTGCCTTGGGCTCAACGACCATAGGTGGGCAAAACTGAGAGTTAAGATATAGATAATTGTCCACATCTTGGTTCCCTTTTCGCATATTGGCTTTCTTTTTGACACCTTGTCTCTCAATAGTTCTCTTGTTTCTCTCTCATCTTTGCCGCTCCGTACATGTTGGTTCTCCCTCACATATCTTGAATACATGAATGACACGATATTTTCTAAACCTCCAATAAAATATATATATATATATATATATATATACATACATTATATATATATTATATAGATATGATATATATATTATATATATATATATATATATATATATATAAATGTATATACATATATATATATAATACATATATATATATATATATTATATATATAATACATGTCATATATATATATATAAACATATATATATATATATATATATATATATTGTAACGGACCACTGGTTTACCTCAAAAGATAATGGCAAGAGAAAAGGAGTAACAAACACAAACATATACAGTTCAACAAATATTTAATAACACTAATAAGTACATTCAAATTCAATATGCTGCCACCAGTCGTCTCAAAATATTCTTTATTAATGGTGTGCTTAGACGACGAAGCACCCAACAAATGTTTTCTTAGTTCAGTGAATATCAATTTATTTCATGTCTTGATACAACTTCACCTTAGTCACGGCGCTCTAAGGACTTCTCTGGCTCGGTTGCTTTAACCTTAGGCACGGGGCTCTAAGGACTTTCACGGCTTGATAAAGCTTCACCTTAGGCACTGGGCTCTAAGGACTTTCCTGCTTGATAAAACTTCACCTTAGGCACTGGGCTCTAAGGACTTTCCTGCTTGATAAAACTTCACCTTAGGCACTGGGCTCTAAGGACTTTCACGCTTGATAATACTTCACCTTAGGCACTGGGCTCTAAGGACTTTCCTGCTTGATAAAACTTCACCTTAGGCACTGGGCTCTTAGGACTTTCACGCTTGATCAAACTTCACCTTAGGCACTGGGCTTTAAGGACTTTCCTGCTTGATCAAACTTCACCTTAGGCACTGAGCTCTAAAGACTTTCCTGTTTGGTCTGCTCCACCGGGTCTCAACTCGGTTGCTCCACCGGGTCTCAACTCGGTTGCTCCACTGGGTCTCAACTCGGTTGCTCCACCGGGTTTCAACTCGGTTGCTCCACCGGTTCTCGACTCAGTTGCTCCACTGGGTCTCAACTCGGTTGCTCCACCGGGTTTCAACTCGGTTGCTCCACCGGTTCTCGACTCGGTTGCTCCACCGGGTCTCAACTCGGTTGCTCCGCCGGGTCTCAACTCGGTTGCTCCACCGGTTCTCTACTTGGTTGCTCCACCGGTTCTCGACTCGGTTGCTCCACTGGGTCTCAACTCGGTTGCTCCGCCGGGTCTCAACTCGGTTGCTCCACCGGTTCTCTACTTGGTTGCTCCACCGGTTCTCGACTCGGTTGCTCCACCGGGTCTCAACTCGGGTGCTCCACCGGGTTTCAACTCGGTTGCTCCACAGGTTCTCGACTCGATTGCTCCACCGGGTCTCAACTCGGTTGCTCCACCGGTTCTCGACTCGGTTGCTCCACCGGTTCTCTACTCGGTTGCTCCACCGGGTCTCAACTCGGTTGCTCCACCGGGTCTCAACTCGGTTGCTCCACTGGGTCTTAGCTTGGGTTTTCCACCAGCTCCGCCGAACTCCTTCTGAACCTTGTGGTCAAGTCAACTTCCAACTCAAGACTGACCTTTTTCTGGACTGCACCTCTATTTATACCCTCCTAGGGATGGTTTGGTCACATGACCCCACAACAGGGGGCAGGGAACTCCTGCATCATCATAGGTCACATGACCTGGTCCCAGCTGGTGCAGTCAGCCATGATGACTTTCATGGTTCCCCACAGATGTCATTATTCAGTAGTTCCACTAATTTTCTCTCCAATCATGCACTAAAGTTGGATTAAAGTGTGCATGAAGGGATAAAGAAGTTCCATGAACAATATTCCCTTGCTGGATAGCAAGAGGGAATTTACAAGGGCAGGATACCATTCTTGACAGCCCTGACAGATCTACTGGGTGAGTGAATTCTATCACTTCACAACTTTGAAGCTTCACTGTGGAAAAACGGCTGGTCCGAATTTCGTTCTTTAAATTGATTTAGGAACTTCAAGATGTTTTCTAACTAACCTGTAAGTGTCATTTCGTTATCTGAAGAATTGTAGGACTGGCACTCCTTTAAAAACTTGACGAAAATCCACGACTGGCGCGAATAACTCAAAAAATAATTGTCAGATTTGACTCCAGGGGAACTCTGACAGAAACTGAGTGATACTAGAGGATTTTGCCATCTGATAACTGTATACAATCGATGTATACAGTCTGTCAGCACAGAGCCCTCCCAGATATTCTGATAATGTCCAACCTGTAACCAGCTGGTTGGTTACATCACTCCCACCTTTGGGGAGAATGCGTCCTCGCATTCACAAACAGACAACAGCAAAAACAAACAAACCAAAACTTAAACCTCTAAGTACTAGACTATTTAAATAACCTTATTAGTAATACTAGGCACTCTGTAAACATCTCTTTAATAATCTCATATTACTCAATATAGCCAAGACCAGCTCTTTTATGAAGTGGGTGGTCCTTAAAAGGACCGTTGGTTATTATCTGTGAGAGTGTACCTCACTCCTCCGCCATCTCCTGCGCTAATGCTGATACGGGCATTCCTGCCTCATACCGCAGCTCCAACTCTGCCCTCTGTGTAGCCAACTGCGCCTTCATCATGGTTATCTCGTTTAACCGGTGCTCAGCAGCCACATATTCCATCATCAGCTGCTCGTTCCGCCTCTCGAGGACCAAGTGCCGCTGCAGAGAGGCCCTGATGGAAATTCCTCTTCTTTGACTTGCTCGCAGCCCCACTGCACACCTTCCCAGGTCGAGTCGGTTTCCTCGCTGGTGCCACATGGCGGGGCGACTCTATCTTGACCTTCTTCCTCACTCCTCCGCCATCTCCTGCTCTAATGCTGATACGGGCATTCCTGCCTCATACCGCAGCTCCAACTCTGCCCTCTGTGTAGCCAACTGCGCCTTCATCATGGTTATCAGCAGCTCAGCAGCCACATATTCCATCATCAGCTGCTCGTTCCGCCTCTCGAGGACCAAGTGCCGGTGCAGAGAGGCCCTGATGGAAATTCCTCTTCTTTGGCTTGCTCGCAGCCCCACTGCACACCTTCCCAGGTCGAGTCAGTTTCCTCGCTGGTGCCACATGGCGGGGCGACTCTATCTTGACCTTCTTCCTCACTCCTCCGCCATCTCCTGCTCTAATGCTGATACGGGCATTCCTGCCTCATACCGCAGCTCCAACGCTGCCCTCTGTGTAGCCAACTGCGCCTTCATCATGGTTATCTCGTTTAACCGGTGCTCAGCAGCCACATATTCCATCATCAGCTGCTCGTTCCGCCTCTCGAGGACCAAGTGCCGGTGCAGAGAGGCCCTGATGGAAATTCCTCTTCTTTGGCTTGCTCGCAGCCCCACTGCACACCTTCCCAGGTCGAGTCAGTTTCCTCGCTGGTGCCACATGGCGGGGCGACTCTATCTTGACCTTCTTCCTCACTCCTCCGCCATCTCCTGCTCTAATGCTGATACGGGCATTCCTGCCTCATACCGCAGCTCCAACGCTGCCCTCTGTGTAGCCAACTGCGCCTTCATCATGGTTATCTCGTTTAACCGGTGCTCAGCAGCCACATATTCCATCATCAGCTGCTCGTTCCGCCTCTCGAGGACCAAGTGCCGGTGCAGAGAGGCCCTGATGGAAATTCCTCTTCTTTGACTTGCTCGCAGCCCCACTGCACACCTTCCCAGGTCGAGTCGGTTTCCTCGCTGGTGCCACATGGCGGGGCGACTCTATCTTGACCTTCTTCCTCACTCCTCCGCCATCTCCTGCTCTAATGCTGATACGGGCATTCCTGCCTCATACCGCAGCTCCAACTCTGCCCTCTGTGTAGCCAACTGCGCCTTCATCATGGTTATCAGCAGCTCAGCAGCCACATATTCCATCATCAGCTGCTCGTTCCGCCTCTCGAGGACCAAGTGCCGGTGCAGAGAGGCCCTGATGGAAATTCCTCTTCTTTGGCTTGCTCGCAGCCCCACTGCACACCTTCCCAGGTCGAGTCAGTTTCCTCGCTGGTGCCACATGGCGGGGCGACTCTATCTTGACCTTCTTCCTCACTCCTCCGCCATCTCCTGCTCTAATGCTGATACGGGCATTCCTGCCTCATACCGCAGCTCCAACGCTGCCCTCTGTGTAGCCAACTGCGCCTTCATCATGGTTATCTCGTTTAACCGGTGCTCAGCAGCCACATATTCCATCATCAGCTGCTCGTTCCGAGGAGCTTGTTCGCAGCCCCACTGCACACCTTCCCCGGTCGAGTCGGTTTCCTCGCTGGTGCCACATGGCGGGGCGACTCTATCTTGACCTTCTTCCGGGGAGGCGGCTTCACTGTAGATAGATGTTTGGCAGGTGCCTGGGTTGGTGGAGGCTGCTGGGCTGGTGGACTCAGTTGCTGCACAGGTGAAGCAAGTGAAGTCAACGGAGGACCCAAGCATAGGAGATCATCTATGTCGATTGGGCTGCCTAGCCCCCACAAAACCGATGCCTCCCTCAGGCAAGAGTCTGCAGGCGGAGCCGGTGGAGCCACAGCCGGAGCTGTGGTCCGTGCCGGTGGAGCTGCAGCTCCCCCCTTGGAGGCTGGCCTGGTGGGCGGAGCCTTCTTGGTGGTTGTCCTGGCAGGTGGAGCAGCCTTGGTGGGTTTGGTAGGCGCAGCAGGCTGGGCCGGTGGAGTAGGCTGTGCCGGTGGAGCAGACTCCGCAGGCAGAGCCGCCATGGGCAGTCTCTGCTGGTGGATCTGTCTGAATGGGTGAAGCAGGTACTGTGTGTGAAGGTGCCGGCCTGGCAGGTTGATCTAAGCGATGGCACCTCCACCGGTGTCTTCTCAGGGAATCCTCCCTACTGAAGTTGGCGGAGCACACCCCACATCTCAGCCTTTTCCACTCCCCACAGTGCTGTTGGAGATGCCTTGTTAGGTTCTTCTTGTGTCCAAATCCTTTTCCACATCTGTGGCAATGGCAGTTGTCTTGTCTCATTGTGGAGGTCTTGATGGGTAGGCCGTCAAAAGATGACTGGCCTCCCTCAGCTCATCCCAGAATTTATATCCTCCCTGGGAGGACACCGCTGTATTTCATTGGCTGAGAGCTTTGTTGCATGGCAACCTGAAGCCTGATGCCAACCAAGAAAGAGTGCCCAGTTCTAACTGTCAAAATCCTACCCATTTTCAAATCCAAAACCTTAGTTGCCAAGGAAACATCCATAAACACTTCTAATAAGATTGAATAAAACATAACAGCTTGCTCTATCCACTTCACCTGTTCTAACTTAAGTTTGTTTACAAGTTAAGCAGATCAACAAATGATCTTTTTTTTTTAAATGCCCTTAAAACAAATAAACAACATTAGGAGCTGTCAAACTCCCTAGATACCATTAAATAACATATTCCAACTTAAATGGACAAAAGAGTTGCCCAATAATAATTTTTAAGAGAGTTATTTCAAGTTTAAGAGGGAGATCTGTCAGAAAAGCAGAACTTCCCCACCTTCCATCAGCCCCAAAACTTGTTCACACAACATGGTCATTTGACAGACCAAATAACCTCCAATTGTGAAGGGAATGGGAAATCTGAACTCTTGAGACTTCCAGCTTTCCAATGATATGCCAGTTGTCGAAATTCTCAAAGTTTTTGATGTGTTTTGAGCCCTCTAAAAACACCTAATTAAATATGCGGATTCGCAAAAAGTCCGCGATTTTGCAAAGAAACTCACAATTTTCCAAAATTTCTTGGAGAAAACAGCTTCCTAATTCCAACTAACTATTAAATTTAAAGAACAACCCTTCTGGGGACTCAATTACTAAGTTTCAAGAAAATCATTTTAAGAAAAAGTGGGTTTTGATCCACTTTTCTCCCACAAACCTTCAATACTGAGCAAAACTGATCCCCAGCCTCACACAAAACATGTCCATCTAAAATGGCCGTTTGACGGGCCAAAACACTCCTGAATTCCCCAGACTCTCAGCTTTCAAATGAAACCTTTGTTGTCAAGTTTGGTGAAATTTTTATTGGGTTTTGTGCCCTTTGAAGATGCCTAATTAATTATGCGTATTTGCAAAAAGTCCGCGATTTTACACAAAAACGGCCAAACTTCTAGGAAATTCTTGGAGAAAACAACCTCCTAACTCTTCTTAATACTAAAACTAAGTGTAAAACACTTCTGTTGACTTAACTCTCACGTTTCAAGAAAATCTCACACCTGAAAAGTAGACTTTGATCAACTTTTCCTCTATAAGCATCTCGCTCCAGGTCAGATCGTACAGTGTCCCAATCTAGATTGACATATTCGCGATCGACTCTGAAGTGGTAGTCAAATGACCGCCAATTTGCTTGACGTGCCATCATGGTCTGAATGTTGTGATGGTAAGTTAACATTTTATCAACTTCATTTGGATACTTTTGCAGATAGATGCTCATATAAATATCCCATGCTTGGTTCCATTCATATTCTGAGAGAGAACGCTTGTTTCAGGATTGGAAAGTTAGAGCAGGTTTGTTGGACATGTACGAGTCCGCGTTAAGTGAAACAGTGTATGAATGTGGAGTGGAATGAGGGTTTTGTAGTTCAGCAAAATCAACATACTTGTTCTGCCAAATTTTCATTTTGATTTTTTGAGGGACAGACTGCCCTACTAGTAACCTCCCTGAAAACACGGGTCTTTGCTTTTTATACTGTACAGGGCACTCACCTTCACTGCTGGTTTCATCGTCACTGTTATTAGACTCCAATATGTTTTCTAAAATATCCTTTTCCTTGGATTGAGCAAAATGCTCTGGCTGTTCATCCAGTATAATGTTCATATGTACAGCTTGTGCATCATTATCACTGACTTTGGCAATATCTGTAGTATTACCCAATTGCACAGATTGTGCAGAATTGTTAATTGAATTCACTGGTGAAGTATCTACAGATTTGTGTACCTGACTTTGATTAACAAATGATAACAGCTGCTGCTGAAGATCTGCTTGTTGTTGTTGGACTTTAAGCAATGTTTCATTTAAATTCACTAAAGCTATAAAGAGTTAGAATTGTCACTTTCACCCAAATCACTACAGTCATTCTCCTTGGCAGGTCGTGACGCTTTGGACTTAGTAGCACGAGTTGGGCTGTCATCTTCAGCTAGTCGCTTTGGAGCTCTACGGCTCCTTTTTGGTGGCATTCCTGTAATAAGCAAGAAAATTAAAAGCAGTTTTGAAAGCAGAAATAAATAATGATATCTGATGTGGGGATAGTTTAGATATAAGTGTTAAGATGGCATGGTATAAGATAAATATTTGATAGCAATAGATAATGGCAAATGACAGAGTATACAATGAAAAATGACTTCTACCTAATAAAGGTTACCTCGCTATATCATAAAGATAGACATGAAATAGACTAAAGCAAATGAACAACGACAAATGTCGATGCTGCAAACATGACTTCTACCAAACAGGTTACCTCGTCATAATAATTAGATAAGGTTAATGAAAAACTAGTGAATATCATGGTAGGTAAATGTGTTAAATAAACAGTAATAATAAACAACGACAAATGTCGATGCTAGCATAAAATGACTTCTACCACTAATGGGTTACCTCGTCATATAAGAAACATATACATAGTCAGCAAGCAATATAATATTATATGACATATGCAACATGAACAATGACTTCTACCACAATTGGGTTACCTCGTCATGCATACTTAGTCATCAAATGATATAGTAGTATACAAAATACATAATGAATTATTGCTAGTAATAATATAGTTATAACTCAATTGGTTGAAAGATGTTTTGTTAAAATAATTCAGATAGTATAACAGACAAAATAATAATGTAATTATATGTCATCAACTATAAAAGGTCAAGGAACAATTTGGAAACTTACAAGTTTTGGCAGTGTGGAGAAAATCACCCGTCTTAAGTCATTTTTATACTTTCTCCTGCCGCTATAAGAATTAGAGTGTATCCCATCCCTGACCATGTACTAATTGGGTCTGTCCAGAAACCCTGAATTGCTTTATAATTAATGTTGGGCTCAACTTCACAAAAATGTTTTAGATACCCATTGTAATTGTATATACTTTTAGTCAGAGACTCAGAGGATGATGGATCTGAGCGATTTATTCTTGGTATAGCTGATAAGACAACAACTTTTTGACATGCATTTACAGAATGAAGAATTTCATGACACAAGTCAATAACTTTAGATGCCACAGACAATGGATCTTTGCCTCTTGCCAAATCATTGGAACCATATTGTATCATTACAATAGTGGGCTTTATATTTGTCAAACTGGGGAGAGGTAAAGTGAAATCTGGGCTAAGTATCATTGCCCCTCTCTTCCCTATTAAGTGAAACTCTGTCACTAGACCCACTTCGGCATAAGACGTGCTGTAAGGTAGCACGTCCCGTAGGACATTCATAGATTCAGCATGCTGCCACTCGCCAAGTTGGCAATATACTAGGTGGATAGGGAAAAGTGCGATAACAAAATTCTTCGTAATAACGGTTTATGGCAGCGAGTTTATTGATGAAACACAATGATGAGCAGCCAAAAAATCAAGTCATGCGTGCGATTGAAACATTGTCTGAAGCTTATATATGGGAAAATTTTTGGCATATTTTTGCGCCCGTGTACTTTTAGCTTATATGTCGAAAAAGGGGAATGACTTTACGGTAATCCGCGAATAGCGAAACAGCGAAATATGTATAGGACGTACACCTACGGCATACTATTATACTACGGAGATGCCTCATTCTGAGAATATCGCTAAACTGGCCATAAGTTCTTAAATCATGGTACGTGTGTGTTATGAATTGATCAATTGATATTGTGCACGTACGTTGGCATACCCGTCAGCATTCAACAATCCAAAATCAGGATATTTCACATATCAGGCGGTTTACTATACTGCAACGTCTTTTGGTTTCATTTTGTTTAGTTCCAATTTTGGGAGGGGCCAGGTTAGTACTTTAAGGAGCGGGCCTTTAGAGTTGGTAATCATGGAAACATATGTTAATATGATAACATTAATTTTAGCAGATCACAATTGCTGCATGATAATATACACACAGTTTTCAAAAACACGCAGATAGCTTTGGAACTGAAAATGTCTTCATCAACAACATTTACATTGTGTGATCTTTCCAGACATTGTGTGATCTTTCAAGATCAAATACTTACTATGTTTTCAGCATATTATGAAATTCTTGGCTCTTGGCCTTGAAAATGAATTTATTCTTGAGGAATTCGAATGGTGGATGATTTTTGAAAGTTGGCAAATCAGTAGCTAATCTGAAGATTTCTGACCAAGTTATATAATTCATACCTGTTAACATTCAACCATCCAAAATTAGGAGATTTTATGCGGTTCCAATCCTGGCCACCAGGGGTCGGATTAGTTTATTAATTTAGGAGTGGGCTATTATATTTTACAGGTGTTGGCAAATTGATAACCATACAAGTATGATTATGAAATAACTTTAATTTTATGTAGCAGATCACACTTGCAGCATGATGACAAATTCCCAGTTATGAGAAACACACAGAGATTGCTTTTGAACTTAATACATCATAATAGTCCACGACCCAGAGGTGGTCAGTATCATATGGGGGAGGGGGGGGGGGGGCAAATTCTGGTTAATGTTTTTGAATTCCCCATATTCTCACCTTTATGGTATTTCAGTAACAAATATTTTCCAAATCAGACCTTTTTTCCCCAGGTGAACAATAAAATAGCTTTAAATATTTACACGATCACTAATTTGCTTTTACTCACTACCTATATTCCTCATATTTCATAACTATTACATCTCTATCCATTCCCCTTGAGATATGGATCCGTGCGCCGGCCTACATATTTTGGCGCATGGATCCATTCCTCTACCATACGTGCCTAACCTCTGCGCTGTGTTGCGCCACTAGCTTCATACTACTTTCCATTCCTTACATTTCCACTCCTATCACCTTGTATCGGACTTTCTCTGGATCATTCAGTTTAAGGTAAGTGGAGATTTGCTGTGGAGATGGATTAGGACTTATGCAACTCAGGTGGTGCCATAAACCAGACACAAAACTGTGTCAAAGCAGGCAAACAGAAATCATTTTTAAATCTAGAATAGCTTAGATATTCAAAAAGAATGCAATTTCTTTTTATAATGAAAATGATACTAACTTCAGTTCTCCTAGATTAATGAGATTGTCTGAATGAGATACAGGTTCCTACATTCCACTTGACTTCACTTGGTTTATATTCCACTTTGTTGCCTTTTCATAAGATCCATTCTCCAAAAATCCACGTATTTGATATGCCACAAAAGATGTTTTATTATTTTTAAATCCTTTAACCCTTATTGTGCTGTAATACTGGCTGGGAGTTAACCTCCTGAACTGAGTTGTTTTGACATATTTTAATGAAAGTGGCCCCTTATAGTTTAATCTCAATAAAAACTGAATGATACGTCCCCTAATTTCAAACTAAATATATTTAAGATTGTTAGGGCAAGGGCTAACTGGCCCACCTGAGTGGGATGCTAAAGTGGCTTTGTGGGGGTTCTTATAGACTGACTTTCCAGTCTATTTTAGTGGATTTTAAGTTTTTTAATATTTGAGGTTAAATATTCCTTGCCCACTCACCCCTTTGTTCTTATGCAAGTAAAATATAACTGAAGGTCACCCCTAAACACATTTATAGATTTTGAGGTCAAATAAGGGTATCTAGGGTGCTATAGACTAACTTGCCAGTCCGTTTTTGTGCCTTTTTCATTAACTTAACACATAAAAATCAGCAAGTTTTAAGTAAGATTTGACATTTTTTTGAAAAAAGGGTATCATAGACTAACTTCCAGTCTTAGACTGACTTGCCAGTCAGAATCGTTAAAGCTTAGTCTTACGCACATTTGCAAGTTAACGGGCATGTTATAGCGTATTTATACAATGCATTTCTATACTTTATTCATTCAAAATTATATTTTGTATTAGAAACATACTATTTTGTCTGCCTATTGCAAATTTGTTGCATCTTTTTAATGTTTCTCTCTCTTCTAATTGTACGGGTTGCGGGCACGTAGCTGGCGCATAGATTCACCCTATCACTAGAGCTTTAACCCTGCCTTGTTTCTCCTCTTTCCCGCATGTAATTATAGTGACTTAGTGACTTGCACCTAGCTATATCTACTATTTGGCAATGCTTACCTTTCTCTCTTTTCTAAATTACATAAATGAGGAACATAAATTACAGGGTCAGAGGGGAAGCAAGAGAGTCGCAAGCCTCTGAGAAGGGGGAGCGAAGCTTTAAGGTACGTATCAAGGTAAGTAAATTGTTTGAAGCAAAAATAAAACACATTTTTTTCGGCACACTCCTGTAAATCATTTTATTGACGCAAGCGCTGATATGTTTGAGATGCTTATATGTTTATATGTCCTGAATAAAGAAATTGTAAATATTATCATGTTCATATTCATGGCCAGCGTCCTCCACAAGCGCCTTTGCGTATCCAATGCGGAATTCGCGCTGCAGCTTTGGTTTTTGACGAAATGATTTGCAGTGTTCTTTATATAGAATAAAAGCGTTCACAATGGCCAGGTTGACCAAATGGAAAAAAACGCGCTTCCACCACTTGTTTGTCCCTTCGAAAATGAGCTGTATTGGCACATCTGATCGGAGGTGTCGACCGCACCCATAAACTTGTAATTATTTACAATGGAAAATTTGAGAATATGTTCGCCATCATAGCCCCTCTTTCCCGTATCAACCATATCCATATTGTGGACAGTCGACAAAAAAGATACAGTCTTCCGGTCCCGCAGCTTGACCGCAACTAGTGTGCCATCATGCATGACGCTATAACTACCCCGACGGGTGATTTCCTGGTCCTTGAGCCTCTTTGGGAAGCCCTTGCAGAAGCGGGTCCTACCGGTCGCTCCAGTTCCGGCTCTGGCGAGATCAAGAAAACGAATAGTAATTGTCTGTATAAAGAATATGACCTTTGTTGAGATAAGGGTCCATTAAACGGAAAACAAGGTCATATGTTATGCCATTAGCACTGGGTGCCTCCTGGCGTACGCCCGTGTAGAGTTCGATTCTCGAACAATATCCATTAGAAGAATCACATAGCTGGTAGGTTTTGAAACCATATTTGTGTGGCTTCATTGGGTTGTATACACGGAAATGGGAATTGCCCCGGAAAGGAATCGTCCCCTCATCAATTGATAAATCCTGCCCGGGGGACCAGGCATTCAGGAACCGCTCCTGGAGGTTTGGATAAAAGTTCCCAAGTTTCTTGAGGGGGTCGTAGCCCTCCTGGCCCCGGGGCACATAATCCTCATTGTCTGATAGATGCAGACAAGAAAGAATAAGACATAAAAGATCCCTCGGCATAACTTCCCCAAAGAATGGCGTACGGAGAACAGCATCAGTGGACCAGTAGGAAGAAATACACTCCTGGTTGACTAAACCCATAGCGACAGTCAAAGAAAAAAACAACTTCAAGTCGCTAAGGGTAATGCCCTCCTCGGGCCAGTCCTTGAAGCGGGACCTGACGATATCCTGACGGGAGGCTTTCTGAATACGGGCGTATCTGTTTGTTTCCTCCAAAATCTCTAGGAAATCGCCCTCCGTTAAAAAATATGTCCACAAAATCCTTATAGGATGGCTGATCGCCAAGTTGACCAATATCGCCAAAACCGCGCTCTGCGTGAAATGTGAACGCATCATGGCGAACATCTCCTCGGTGCCAGTGCCACTGGCGGTCAGCAGTGACGGCAGCGGCCGGGAGGGGCACGGCACGCTGGGGTTGCGCGGTGCGGGCACGCGCAAACGTCCGAGCGTTGGCGGCAGGGGCTGGTCCTGGGTCGACGGCCGGGAAGGGCACAGCACGGCGCGGGCACGTGCGACCGTCCGAGCGTTGGCGGCAGGGTCGGGTCCTGGGTCGACGGCCAGGAAGGGCACAGCACGTCTTGGTTGCAGGGCGCGGGCACGTGCAACCGGGAAGGGGCGATGTCGGGCAGCCAGTTGCGTGAGTCGCCTAATCCCTGTAGGGGGCGTACCAGCCACCGGAACTAATGGTACAGAGGCGGGTGCAGCGGCGGGCACAGCGTCAGGTACAGCGGCGGGCACAGCGGTCAATGGCGTGACCGGGGTGTCAGCCAATGAAACAGCGGGCTTCTTTGGCTTCCGTACGATGGGCAGCAAGTCTCTCAGTGTAAAAGAACCATCTGAGTCGTCGTCGTCTTCTTCAGAGAGTCCTCCATCGCTGTCGCTAACGTCCGACATGCCCTCTGTATAGTCGGGATGAACTCTGTACAGAAACTCATCCCCATAGTTATAGTTCTGCAATTGAGGGTGGCGATCAAATGTCTCCTCAATTTCTCTAAAATGGTATGACTCCCACTCCTCCAGGTCGTCGTCACTGTCTGGGCCCCTTTCTAAAGGATCAGGGCCAAAAACAGAGGGAGAGATGTCTGGAAACATGTTTGCAGCCATATTGAAGCTATGGAGGTGAGAGCCTCTTTCTGAAATTGCCCCCCCCCTGAAAGTTGAACCTTGGGGAACCCCCCCCCCCCACCCCCCCCCCCCCCCCCCCCCACAAAATAAAACCACTTGAAGTGAAGTGGTTAAAACTAATAATATATATTTAATAATGTTATATTTATTACTAAAAAAAAATTCAGGAAGAAAAAGTGCCATTTTATGAAAAAAATAGATATTTCCCTATTTTCAGGCAATTCACTGCCTTATCCCCACCCCCTGGGGAATCCCCACCAACAAAAAAAATGGAAACGATGACACACAAAAAAAACAAATGTATTTGTTTTATGCCTAGTGTCACTTTTCATCCATTTTGTTTTAGCAAAATTGTGAATTGAAAACCTGATGGACATCTAAAGATGCCCTTCTTGCACCCCCCTGACCCCCAAGGGCGGCCATTTTGTTAAAAAAAAAATTCACAAGAAGAAAGGGAATCCCCCCCAGAACTTTAAAAATAAAAAAAGAACACCCCCAAAAACCTGTTATATTAAAAAATAAGAACGAAAACTATATTCATGGCATATTTTGGGAACTTGACATTTTATTTAATGTCCCCCAAAATATGCGAAAACACAATAATTTGCATGTATAAACAAGTATATTTTATTATTGAACACCTGGGGAATCCCCCTCCAAATTTCGTTTTTTTTTTTTTCGAAAATAAATGAATAACTTTTTTTTTTACGTAGATTAAATACTCATTAATAAAATTGTGTGGTTTTTGTTGTTGTTCTTTCATGAATAAATACCAAATCAAACCAAAGACATTTCGTTATACTTATAATGCTAAAAGCCGTGGCCGCCATTTTGAATTAAAAAAAATTATAACATCGTTTCAGAAGATACCTAAATATTTTATTTTTTTTCCGAAACTTCGGTCGCTATCCACCAAGACTATAATAATAACATTGGTAGTGCGAAAACCACACTATAATAGCTATTTTAGAATTTCGGCAATCCTGAAAAAAAGGTATGTCAAAATTTCATAGAATTTAGCGAAAACGTCAAGTTTTCGCTAACAAATACAACTACAAACCTGGAATCTTCACCAATCCCTGCTACCAGGGATTGGACTTGAACAAACTTGCTTGGTTTTACATCGCAGCATAGCGTGGAATAGCGATAATGGCCCTCATAAAGTAGCGGTGACCATCATCGCTACTCCACGCTATGCGCGCCGCCATCTTGGATGCCTCGATCTCCCGCGAAAAGTCGCGGGAAATTGAGGCCAACGGTTGAATCGTGATTACGTCATGTAAACGGACGACATCACGATTCAACCAACCAATTAGCGTAGCCCTTGTTTCCGTGAAGGAAATGTGACTACGATCGATCGCTGGCATGTTAGATTAATCCCCATTGGAGGAAGTAACATGTCAGCGAACAGTACTGGATACCGGGCGCCGCTAGGGAACCGCAAAGGTAGGTGTACATTTGTAACCGGGCGCCGCCTGTGAGCCGCGCTGCGAGGGTTAAAAAGATTAGATGATTTGATTATCTAACAGCAGCTACGTCCGCTGCTGTTGATTTTCGATGCTGATCGAACAATCACTGCATTCAGTTCAGCATTGTATTATAAGAACTCACCATCTAGTGCACTGAGCAATGCTCCCATCACTCTAATTTCACTGACTCCTGGGGGGCACTGGTAATTCTGTCTGTTTATGTTTACATGATGGCCGAGGTGATCGTAAAATATTCTTCTGTCATTGTCACTCATATCTAAGGTTGCATACACGGTGGAGGCCCTATGTCTGTTTTTTGTGGCATTTACACTCACTTGTGCGGCATTACATACAGCTGCTACAGCATGCCATCCCGAACAGTGAGCATTGGAACTTTTTGTGGCGAACAGGAAGGTGTTGCACTCGGGAATGCCAAATGATTCTGCTTGAGTTCAGCAGTTTAACTGGCTCAATCAGATCAAAAGGAATCAAAACTGGAACATGTCTCCTCCCTTTCCCAGCGAAGTAGGCTAGATTATATTTTCCGACAAGATATTTTTCCGCTTCATCTTGTATCATCTCTATACTGCCTTCAGGAACCCAAGTTCCATTGATTGCATGCATGGTCCCATTCCTCAACCATGATTCTCGAGCCTTGTTCACCTCTTCGTATGTTACTGTACACTGCCTTAATATTCCGTGCTTAAATAGTACGGATCTCTTAAAATAAAAAAAGTCCGGTGTTAAAATAGTCCGGATTCGATCCCCTCATGCAGCGACATCTACCGATCATGATGTAAACTATTTTTTGTCAAGTGAACCGTCGCAGCGGCCACGTGACCACGCTCGAACTTGTCTGTATTTGATCATTAGATTATATCAGGGAGCTTCCATACGATAGAAGCTCTCTGATTGCAGTCAAAATGTTCAAGCTGCCTGCCACATCAGGTGAGAACAACTCACCTAGTTGCCATTAGCAACCAGGTAAGACAAAGGAATGAATGTCACAAACATTCATGATGGCTTCATATTCAGGAAGCACTAAAACAAATGAATGGGAAAGGGATGGGTTAAAATGGCCAAAAAAGAGCTGAAATATTTCATTTAATTATATTAGCAAAGTTAAAGGTGTAACGAGATTGCTAGGTCACGTGATCTCGCGATCAGCGACCTGCAAGGCTGCCGGTGTTGTTAACCCACTCCGGCAAGTGGGGGAGGACGGACAACAGAGGAAAGCCAAGGCGCTGCGCCAAAGAAACCCAAAAACCGTGATAGCATGCAGAGCAAGCGTAGCTTCAGGTGATGGGAACAATCACCGTCCACCAGAATTATGACTAAGTCGCAACTACAGTTAATACATGTATTTACAAAGACGTCTACAGGGGTGCAGGTCTGAGCAGAGCGGAAGTGCAAGGAAAACTAGCATGGCTAAATACAGAGATAGAGTGATAATACAGAGGCGTGCGGGTGCAAGAGTGCTTAAGTGATTGTTAGCTTAAAGATAAGTAGATATAGATCATGCACGCAAAGTAGAAAAGCTAGAAGACAAGGAGTCTAATTGCTCGAGTTCAGATCAGTTCGCAAGAGTTGGATCACCAACACTGTATCAATTGGATCCCCGATCTTGGTTCCCGAGCCTGACAATCAAGACTTAAAGTTAAAGTTAAAGATGAGCAAAAAAGCCTAGAGACTCCGGTAAGAGTATAATTTCCTTACGCATAACATGCAAACACAAACTATCATTCTCTCGCACAGGTCATGAGTGATTGATCCCAAAATCTGGATCAGGTCCAAATTCGCTAACACGATCCCCGAAAAACAATAGAGAGGATCAGTTCCTAACTGTAACCGAGAGTAAATCGGAAAAGCCACATGACCAGCGTAGAATAACGATTTCCCTGAGTTCAGATGACTGGGGACCTCTGCGCAAAATAGTCAGAGCGATAACACTGTGATCCAGAAATCCTAGGATTAACGATTAATATTATTCCAAAGAGACGCGAAGTTTCCAAAGCGAAAGGATCAAAATCCCTAAGTCAGAGTAGAAAGGATTAAGTTCTAGATCCAGTTAAGTTTCTGATCCAAGCATGCAAAACGACTAAGTTAAGGATCAGTGTGAAAACGACTAAGGTTTGGATCGGCCGTGACAACGACTAAGTTAAAGATCGGCCGTGAAAACAACTAAGTTTTGGATCGGCCGTGAAAATGACTAAGTTAAAGATCGGCCGTGAAAACGACTAAGTTAAAGATCGGCCGTGAAAACGACTAAGTTAAAGATCGGCCGTGAAAATGACTTAAGTTTTGATCTGTAAGAAATGTGAAAGTTAAGGATCTGATAAGAAATGTTAATGTTAAGGATCCTTATTCAAAAGTATGAAAGAAAAAGTCACCCCACGGTCCCTAAAGTTTATTAATACTATCTATAACATCGGAGCGAAGAATTCCTCCACGATCCTCTCTCCATCCGGCTTATGGCGTGTGGCCCGGCTCACCATGCGCACGGGGACTCCAACTGTCTCCAAATGGGGGGCCTCCGCCGGGACTACTTGCTTCGTTCCTAAAAGTCAGTTTTCGCTTCTGAGCTTCTCCCTCTCCTCTAAAAGTTTCTTCTACTCTTCCTTTAGCTGCTCGACTTCTTTCTTTAAGGTCTCCCTCTCCCGTTCCAAGTCAACCATCTGGACCAAATCACTCTCAGCCACGACTATGGCATCACCGCCTCCCTTGACATCGTCTTCTCCGACCTTGTCCTTTCTGCTCTTGTCCTCGGCCTCCTTCAAGTCTCTGGTCTTGTCCGCGGCCTCCTTTAAGTCTCTCTTCCGGTGCCTCTCCTCCCTCTCCTTTCTTCTCCTCGCTATCTCCTTCTCGCGCTCACTATTCTTCTCCTCCTGCTCCTCTTTTGCCTCCTGTTCCCTCTTCTTTTCGTCCCGTTCTTGCCTCCACTTCCTGTCTCGCTCCTCTGCCTCCTCTCTCCTACGTCGCTCTAGTTGTTTCTTTTCCTTCCTTTCCTTGGCCTTTCTCTCCTCTTCACTCTTCTTCTCTGCTTTCCTTTTTGCTTCTTTTTCCTTCCTTCTTTTCTCCTCCGTTTCTCTGTGGGTCGGTTTAGCTCTCCCATCGGTGGTCTTTCTCTTCTTGGGGGCCGGCTCGGGGCTGGGGCTCGGACTATTCTGCTCCCGCCAGGCAGCCACCACCTCCTCATCACCCTCCATGACAGTCTCGCTTACAAGCCTCCGCGTCAGGGCGGTGTTGTGGGGGCCTTCGCCGACCTCGCTGCCGCTCTCCTCCTGGCGAGGACCGCTCCCCTCCTCTCTGCTGCTCTCCGAACTCTGGCTAGAGCCTGGGCCGCTGCTGCCACTCTCACTGCTGCTGCTCTCGCTGCTGAACTTTGCCTCCTGGGTCCCGCTGGACTGGGTCGTACCCGCAACACCCGGATCCTCGTGGTGGACCTTCCTGCGGTGTCGGATCAGGTTACTACGGGTTGAAAATGTCTTTTGGCACAGGCTGCAGGCTTGAGATACCATGATGCTGAAAGAGAACGCAAGCCGTAAGGGCCGGGCCCGTCAATTGACATCTTAATGTGTTTCCGCCCTACTCAGACAGCTTATCTTTCAATGTGGCCAGACAACAACTTCCAACGGCACCATCCCCCACTCATATATATATATATATATATATATATATATATATATATATATATATATATATATATATATATATATATATATATATATATATATATATATGTTTATATATATATATATATATATATATATATATATATATATATATATATATATATATATATATATGTATATATATATATATATATATATATATATATATATATATATATATATATATATATATATATGTATATACATATATATGATATGTATTATATGTATATAATATATATATATATATATTATATATATATATATATATATTATATATATATATATATATATATATATATATATATATATATATAATGGGGGGGATCAGACTTTTCATAATTATTTGTTTTTGATTAGAATTTAATCATCTCTCTCTCTCTCTCCGCATTCAGACTTTCCTTATTCATTACATCTTTTTGTTTGTCTTATCTCTTAAATCCTCTCTCTTTCTCCGTGTTGCATTTAGTATTGCATTCTATATTTGGGTTTTCTCTTTAATGGCCGAAGGGTCTTCAAAACAACTTTCAATCATGAGGTCATTGACTTTTTGAAAACATAATGCAATGTATGAATGAATGAATGAATGATTGCTTAAAGGCACATCGGCGCACGAAGGCCATTTAGTGCCATAAAAATTGTGTAAAACAATGGTCCTTTGTTACTGTTGAAAACAATAACAAAGCAATAGATGAATAAAAATGATCACAAAACAATGAACAACTTCAAAATATAATTTCCGTATAACAGATTGTTTCAAAAGAAACTATAAATTCTTAAAAGGTTTTACAATCGGTAAAACAGACCAATCTCATGTAAATAAGATAAAATGCTGTCTGGAGGAACCTTTTCAAAGAGTTCCTTGAAGGTATCTACATTAAAATGTCTATTTCTGGTGTTTCAGACTTGACAAACAAAGGCACTGTGTCTTAGTGTATACCTATATAGAGTAAGTTATATTTGCTAGAGGTATTCCAGATTCTGTGTGGCAAAAGCAATGAGGGAAAAGAGACCTGTAGTATAAAGGGGGTTATGGATGAGCTTTAGGGCTCAAAAAATTCTACCAGTTTACAAAATAGCCTGGCATTTAGTGTTCTTACAATGTACTGACTGTTTTCTTGCCCCTAGAATTTGCTGTGGGCTCCTAGATTTCCAAACTAGGGGCCCAAAATAGTATGTATAATAACCAGAAATCCTATTATTGGCCAATCATTTTTGTCAAAAGACCTTTTCGGGTCCCTAGCCTGAAATCTAAGTGTCAGACCCTGGCTTCTAGAGCTAGCCCCTAAGGCCTAAAAAAATAAATTGTTTGTTTCCTGTAACGGTCCAAAAAAATTGGGTAGCTAGGTTGGTAAAAAAAAATTGCATTATTTCTTTGGTCAAAAATGTGTGTTTTATGCATAACACTTGTTTATGTAGTTATGCTGTTTTAATCTGTAGCCTCATGCCCTCGTCAGCATAAGTTACGTTAATCAGCTGAAAAAATTTAAAAAATGATGAATAAATTATTGCTTGTATGAAGTGGGGTCATTTCTATGCTTGTGCTAGAATCTATTAGTTCAGATCATTGTTTCCCTCATGTTTGTTGAATCAGAAATTATACATTATAAAATTGCTTTCCTAATGTTGATTTACTAACACACAATAATATTTTCATACACCTGCCTAATCGATCACAAATTGAATTGTGTCTGCCTAATGCTGGTTTAGTATAAAAGACAAACATTTTGCATGTGCTTGCCTAAGATGTTTTTTATTTTTTATGTATTAAGTTTTCATTTGAGAAAAAAGCTATCAATTTCAAGAAACAGGAAAACATTGTTTTTTCTGCTTTTTCTTCTTTTGAGTTTCATATTTTTTTTAAAGGAAACAAACTTTTAAAATCGTAATCACAGTTTCCTCCCTGGACAGTGGACATGCAAGAAATTACTTCACGGAATTTCAAAATACTAAATAAAAGCATTGATCCAGATGCTTCCTTTTTTCTGTTTTTTGCCCCGAAATGCTTCAGAGATGCACCATTTATAATTCTAAGAACATATTTATATTTCAATTATTAATGCAAAGGTTTTAAATTTCCAGAATGAAGAACTAATACAGGGGCCAAGTACTGATGAAGATGCGGAAAAGGAGCTATATAATGTTTAAATGGTTGATAGTGCAAGTTCTGTTAGAGGATAGTCATGTTAGGGTCAGAAATTACACCTAATTCATTTGCTTGCCTGATGCTGGTTCAATAAAGTACACAACAACATTGTGCACATATCTGTCTAATCCATCACAAAATGTATTGTGCGTGTCTGCCTAATGCTGGTTTAAAAAAAACCAATACATTTTGCATGTGTTTGCCTTAGATTTGATTTATGTAGGTAGTTCAGTCTAATGTAGTTGACAAAATCAGCCAATGTAAGACGTCTAATCAATTACTTTGAAGTCTCCATTATTATATCTGCTGGTTCAAACATGTTTGACTGAATGGGCATGGCTGATTAATGAATGCCATGGATTTACAATAAAGTAATACATTAATTTGCTTGCCTAATGCTGGTACAATAAAATACACAATGTTCAACATAGTGCTTGTCTACCTAAATGTCAAAACATACTTATGCATATGCATGTGTCTACCCAATGCTGGATGAGTAAAAAAAAATGCATTCTTTATGGGTATGTCCAATACTGGTTTGAAAACTTATCTTTTGGCCAAGAGGTTAGAGCATTGGTTATCCAGCCTGCATCTCCAGAAAAACTACTCACCTCTTTATCTCCCTTTGCCATTGCCAAAAGCATCCAAGGCTTAGCAGGTACACCAAAACAAGTGAAACATCTCAGATCAGGCGATATCTTGGTGGAGGTTGAAAAGGAATCACATTACAAAAATCTTATAAAGACGTCAATGCTAGTCAATGTTCCAGTTAAAATATCCCCCCATAGGACACTGAATACCATCAAGGGTGTCATCCGGTGCAGCGAACTGAAGTTTACTCCCGTGGAAGACATAGTTGACAATCTTAAAGAGCAAGGTGTTAGTGAGGCACAGAAAATTATAATCACAAAAGATGGAAACAAAATTACAACTGCAACCATCATCCCCACTTTCCATGGGAGTACAGTTCCTTCCGAAATCAATGTAGGCTTTTTGAAAGTTAACGTTTCCCCATTCATCCCCAACCCTCTGAGATGTTTCGGTTGCCAACAGTTTGGACATCACAAAAACACTTGCAAAATCCCTCCAAATGCCCAAAATGCTCCATGGATGGATACTCCTTGTGATCATCCCATACAATGTGTCAACTGTTCTGGTGATCATCCCGCATACAGTAGAACCTGCTCTAAATGGATTTTTGAGAAGGAGGTTCAATCTGTTAAATGTAAAAAGCAAGTGCCTTTTCCAGAAGCTAGGAAAATAGTTCAAAATAAATCCAGCACTGAAAAGAAAGCCTATGCTCAGGCAGCAACACTTGACAAACCTCAGTTCTCATCCATTCAGACCCAAACCGACATCACCTGGCCAATCAATGCAACAGACTTCACACTTCTTCCTACACCTGAAAAACACATCACTCTAACTCCATCTCATGCAACAATGTCTACACAAACAGTAAATGAACCATCACAACAACCTATAAATATAATTGAACCTACCACTGCAAAAGCAAAAATCCCTCCAAAGCCATCACAAAATAATAAATCGTATACACGCAAACCCATCACTGCCCCTCAGGGTGGCAGTCAGGAGCCTAGGAGAAATTCCTTAGGCTCCAGACCATCCAAAGGTTCATCTGATCCTCTCTCTCAAATCCGCAGAGAGAGGTCATTTGAAACAATGGACTGTGAGGATGTACCAAAGCCACACCAACCAAAGGCGAGAGTACACCTCATACCATCAAAATGACACTTTTATTGATTTTATCCAACATATCTCTTTCCTTTCTCCTTTTTCTCGCCATGGCTAGTGGCTTTATTATACAGTGGAACTGTCGAGGACTTGCAGCAAACCGGCAGGAACTTGAACTATTAGCTCAAAAATATAATGCTCCTGTCATTTGTCTCCAAGAGACAAACCTCAAAGATGATCAAATGACTTTAAAAGGTTATGTTGCTCACCATAAATCTGGAAGAAAAGATGATATGGATAGAGCACATGGTGGTGTCTCAATATTTATCAAAAGCAATCTACCTCAGAGTGTTGTAGATGTGACCTCACCTTTGCAAGCGATTGTTGTAAAGGTGACTCTCCACACTACAATTACCTTCTGCAATCTTTATATTCCTCCTAGCACTGCACTTCATCTCCGTGACCTTACACACTTAGAAAGCCAATTACCTAAGCCATTTATGATTGTTGGGGATTTTAATTCTCACAATTATTTGTGGGGAGGGAATACATCTGACGCAAAGGGTAAGGTCATGGAGACATTCATGACTAGAAGTAATATCTGCCTCTTTAATGATGACACCCCGACTTATCTGCATCCAGCAACTGGTTCTTTTACATCAATAGATCTCACTATGTGCTCTCCTTCACTTTTCATGGATTTTACATGGAGGGTGGAGGAAGATCTTCATGGTAGTGACCATTTTCCTATCATCTTAAAGAGTCATTATCATCCTCCAGACGACAGACCACCAAAGTGGCAGTTTCACAAAGCTGATTGGAATCTTTTCAAAGACCTGTGTTTAGAGGCCTTTCCTCAAGATGATCTTGATGGAGGACTCCAGCTGGAAACATTTATTGACAAACTTTGTGAAATTGCCAATGAAACAATCCCAAAATCAAATCCCAACCCGAAGAAGCCACAGAAGCCATGGTTTTCTGATGAGTGTAAGGAAGCTATTTTAGAACGAAAGAGATCTCTTAGAGTTTTTAAGAGATCTCCAACAAATGCAAATTTACAACTATATCGTATAAAGAGTGCTAAAGCAAGACAGGTCATTCGTGCCAACAAAAAGAAAAGTTGGCACGAATATGTATCGAAATTAAATGCCAGAACGTCTATGAAGAAATGCTGGGACATGGTCCGTAAAATCAAGGGTAAGGGGGGCAGTCCGTCTGTAAAACATATTGAGAAGAATGGCAAAAAAATAACGCAACCAAGGGATATTGCCAATACCATTGGGGAGGCAATATCCTTCAATTCCTCCTCTGCACATTATTCTTCTAAGTTCCAATGCATCAAAAATAGACAAGAGAGACATCCCCTTATATTCCAATCTGACAATACCAAACCATATAATCAACCCTTTTCAATGGATGAGCTCAGGACTGCGCTTGGTAAAGCCCATGACACAGCTCCTGGCCCTGACCAAATACATTATCAGATTTTGAAGCATCTTCCTGAAGCTTCTCTCCAGTGCCTTTTAAAAGTTTTTAATAATATTTGGGAAACTGGAGAGTTTCCTCCTTCCTGGAGAGAAGCCACTATCATACCCATTGCCAAACCAGGAAAAGACTCCAAAGATCCTAATAATTACCGCCCAATAGCTTTGACCAGTTGTGTCTGTAAGACCATGGAACGAATGATAAACGATCGTCTTGTTTGGTATCTTGAATCTTCTTCACTTATCACGGAAGCCCAAAGTGGCTTCCGGAAAACGCGAAGCACAATGGATCATCTTGTGCGATTTGAGACATTTGTAAGAGAGGGATTTTTAAATGGGGAACATGTGGTGTCTATCTTTTTTGACCTTGGAAAAGGCATATGACACCACTTGGAAATATGGCATTATGAAAAATTTACATGATATGGACCTCAGGGGACGTTTACCCCTTTTTATACAAAACTTTTTATCTGAGAGGAAATTTCGAGTCAGAGTGGGGACATCCCTCTCTGACTTTTATTATCAAGAAATGGGAGTTCCCCAGGGGAGCATTTTATCTCTCACCCTTTTTATAGTCAAAATCAACAGCATCACCAGCTGTATAAGAAATGGTGTTGACAAGTCTTTATTTGTGGATGACTTTGGTGTCTCATATCGATCAAAACATATGCACGCTATAGCCCAGCGGGCACTGTACGTACAATGTACGTACATTGTACGTCCAGTGCCCGCTGGGAGAAAGGCAGCTCCAACTTCATCTAAATAGAATAAAAGATTAGGCTGATAATTATGGTTTCAAATTCTCCCAATCAAAGACTGTCTGTGTCCATTTTTGTCGAAGGAGGGGTCTTCATCCGGATCCCTACTTGGTGCTTTATGATAACCCCATTCCTGTAAAAAAGGAAACAAAGTTCCTTGGCATTTTACTTGATTCAAAATTGACATTTGTCCCTCATATCAAGGGCCTGAAGAAAAAATGTGTCAAGGCTTTGAATTTGTTGCGTGTTGTTTCCAGTACCGACTGGGGTGGGGATCGTATAGTTCTTTTACGACTGTATAGAGCCCTTATTCGTTCGAAGCTAGACTATGGATGTTTTATTTATGGAGCAGCATGTAAATCTTATATCTCTTTGCTGGATTTTATTCAAAACCAGGGTTTGAGGCTTTGTCTTGGAGCCTTTAGAACCTCTCCTGCACAAAGTCTTAGTGTTGAGGCGAATGAGCTCCCTCTTCACCTCAGAAGAGAAAAGCTTGCTCTCCAATTTGCAACTGAAATAGCTGCCAACCCAAATAACCCTGTTTACGAAACTATTTTTAACCCTCGATATGTGGACCTTTTTGCTAGAAAACCAAGAGTCATTCCAACTTTTGGTATTCGTATTAAGGAATCATTGGAAGAGTAAGATTTTAATCCTGACATCATCGCAAAATTTGAATTTCCTGAAACTCCTCCATGGACATATCCAACTGCTATGATCAACCTCACTCTCTCGTATGCCAAGAAGGATCAAACAGTTAACATAATGAGGTGAAGGATGTCTTTCGAGACTATGATTTTATCTATGCTGACGGCTCTGTTTCAGATGACAAGGCTGCTGCAGCAGCAGTCATTGATAATTATTCTTCCATTGAACGTCTTCCAGACAAGTCTTCTATATTCTCTGCAGTGTTGCATGCTCTGTTCCTTGCTCTTGATCGGGTTGAGACGGCAGATGATGATGAAAGGAATTTTATTATTTTCTCAGATTCAAAGTCTGCTCTTCAGGCCATTTCGGGCCAAGACTGGACACATCCTCTTGTCCTTTACATACTGGAACGCCTCAACTGGCTAGTACAGTACCAAGATAAAAGAATTTTATTTTACTTGATTCCCAGTCACGTTAGCATCATAGGAAATGAAAATGCAGATACTGCTGCCAAAGCTGGTCTTTCGAAAAGAGTCACAAATGTTCCCATTCCTTATGGTGATTTTAAAAAGCACATCAATATCCTTTTAAAATGCCAATGGCAGTCTCAGTGGGATGAGGCAGCAAACAACAAACTATATGAGATTCATCCTCAGCTGGGTCTTTGGCCTGGAGGTTCTCGAATCATTAGACGTGAGGAGAGTGTTTTAGCAAGAATTAGAATTGGTCACACTAATTTGACTCACTGCTTCCTTTTGAAAGGGGAAGATCCTCCACAATGTATAGCGTATGACTGTGAATTGACTCTCAAACATATTTTATTTGAGTGTGTCGATTTTATTGAGTCCAGAAATAGACATTTTAATGTAGATACCTTCAAGGAACTCTTTGAAAAGGTTCCTCCAGACAACATGTTATCTTATTTACATGAGATTGGTCTGTTTTACCGATTGTAAAACCTTTTAAGAATTTATAGTTTCTTTTGAAACAATCTGTTATACGGAAATTATATTTTGAAGTTGTTCATTGTTTTGTGATCATTTTTATTCATCTATTGCTTTGTTATTGTTTTCAACAGTTATAAAGGACCATTGTTTTACACAATTTTTATGGCACTAAATGGCCTTCGTGCGCCGATGTGCCTTTAAGCAATCATTCATTCATTCATTCATACATTGCATTATTTTTTCAAAAAGTCAATGACCTCATGATTGAAAGTTGTTTTTAAGACCCTTCGGCCATTTAAGAGAAAACCCAAATATAGAATGCAATACTAAATGCAACACGGAGAAAGAGAGAGGATTTAAGAGATAAGACAAACAAAAAGATGTAATGAATAAGGAAAGTCTGAATGCGGAGAGAGAGAGATGATTAAATTTTAATCAAAAACAAATAATTACGAAAAGTCTGATCCCCCCCATTATATATATATATATATATATATATATATATATATATATATATATATATATATATATATATATATATATATATATATATAATATATATATATTATATACATATAATACACATCATATATATGTATGTACATATACATATATATATATATATATATAGCGTCCATATATATACATATATTTATATATATATATATATATATATATATATATATATATATATATATATATATATATACATTACGCGTCAAACATTAATTTGCCACTACTATTATTTATATTACTAGTCTTACTACTTTATTCTTAATGTATTATATTTTTTATTATTATCATTATTATTATTATTATTGTTATTATTTCTTTTTAACAATTTATTTGTAATTATTATTATTAAATATGTTATTAATATTATCATTATATTATCATCATTATTATAATCATTAGCTAATATTATTATTGTTATTAGAATTATTTTTGTTTCTTAGTACAGGTGAACTTGGATATGACGGTCTCAATGGAACCAGGAAAATTGGTGCGTCATATGCAAAATCCGTCGTATACATATCACGAATACTTGATATGCATCGGTCTGGGACCAAGCATATAGTCCGTCATATGCAAAGATCCGTCATACAGTGGTCCGTCATATCCAAGTTCACCTGTATTCATCACCTGAATTCTTGAACTCCTTTATGTTACCCCATAATTCCTATATAACAGCAAAAAAATGTATTACAACATGGTAGACCAGTATTTTAGGCAGTGACAGTATCTCTGAAGGGAATTATTTAGCAAAGAAAGATACCATTTTTGGAGCAGGAGATATTCAATACATACATTGCATTATTTTTTCAAAAAGTCAATGACCTCATGATTGAAAGTTGTTTTGAAGACCCTTCGGCCATTTAAAGGATAACCCAAATATAGAATGCAATACTAAATGCAACACGGAGAAAGAGAGAGGATTTAAGAGATAAGACAAACCAAAAGATGTAATGAATAAGGAAAGTCTGAATGTGGAGAGAGAGAGAGAGATGATTAAATTTTAATCAAAAACAAATAATTATGAAAAGTCTGATCCCCCCCCCCCCCCGATATATGTGTGTATTAGGTCACAGAGCAAGATTTGAATGTATGGTTTTTCACCAAAATCGAAAGCAAACAAAACCGTAATGACAGATGAAACCCAGGTTAGCTTAATCGAACAAGAAAACATACAAAGCAATGCAAGGTTAAGCCTTGCAACAATGATGAAAAATCGCTTCTTAAAGATTGAAATACCTTGTATCGCCCACAGTTGGTGCATTTCACCAATCATAGGCCAAGAAAAGCTTTGTTCACTCTTACTTGAGTCGTTTTGTTGTTTGTGCAGACTCAGTAATAGGCTCTATATATACATATATGTGATACATCATATTCTGCACACGTTCGAGAATCCAGGTTGGTAGAAAACAGTTCCCTATGGTACAAATCTACTCTGCACCCACGACACCCCCTCACCATGAATGTGTAGATGTTCCATAATTCGAGATAAGTATAGAGTAATACACATACACATGAAAACGTATTTTATATCAATCACCTATTTCCAAAATAACTAAATCTGTTATACCATCTGATTATATATTTCTGTGTGTATATAAATATATGCAGTATATGATGGGATGGGAGATATGATGGGAATCACATCAAAGCAATAATGATCCCAAAATTAGACATGTACGTAGTTAAATAAAATAATCTCCACCAAATTGAATTCTTTTTTTGAACATACAGTACAATGAAGCTGTCGGACCATATTTGCACCAGGTACAAAAGGGTTTAATGTGATAGTATATGTAGCATAACCATTTAATGTAACTATATATAGCATAAGCCATAATGTAATAGCACATAGCATACACCATAGAGTAATATCACCATAATGTAATAGTCTATACTACAAAAAAATAAACAAGAGTACTGTGTGGACTACATGGGCAAGGTAATATGGCAGTTTGAGGGCTATGTGATTTATGTCAACCCTTGTACCATGGCTAAGGCACGGCACACTGGATTCTTGCTATTTCTTATCCAAACCAAAGACCTCAGATTTAGGCTGGATGTAAGGCATTTGCGAAGGTTGCCAGGGACGAGTTGTGGAAGTTTGTAATTTTTCCAGGGCATTCAGAACTCCTCCAACATCAGCATGTGGCTATATAATGATTCAGCCTTAATTGGGCAGAAAGTTATTGATGTTGTTTTTAATGGAAGCTGCATACGGAAGAAAGTCATACTATGGGCTGTATCATTCCCCCTAGACCTGAAATGATAAAAAATAACTGGATAAGCTATTAATAGGAAAATGTAAACTTCGGTCGAACTGTTTCACTTTGCTGTATGAGAGATTTTCAGCAGAAAGGTAGAGTATGTGCGCATACCATATTTCTATTTCATTTCCTACTCACTAATATAACAATCATGTGCCAAAAACTATTCACTATGCAGATAGTCTCATATTCTACAACTCTAATACCTTTACCTAAATTACCCATTGCTTTGTCACTCTGGACACTTCTTCTTTATCCTTAGTATGAAACGTGAATATTTGTCACAGATTAAGCCATTTGTCTTTTTAAAAAAAAATTCAACAAAATGACAAAAATGATAACAATATTAAAATCTTTATTCTGTTGTGGTCTTTGCTTGAGATTTTCTCCAATGTTATGAAGTTGAATTTTTGCATACAAATTCAATTGATTAATGTATGTGGCTATTTGTACTTACTTATTTGTCATAATTCACATATTCTCTTGTATCATCAGGTGTATATAAATTGATGTCCCAATGGCAGATGAGAGCTCTGTGTTGGGGTAGGGCTGGTCCCCAGAACACTGTTGGATTGAACATCTTCTTAACACGCTGCAGCAAATAGCGAAATTTACTGTGAGAGGAGCATAGTATCATACTAGAAATAAACATACCACCCCATGCTTTATGTTTCTCTTTTAGTTTGAAATATAGTCTAGGAAATGTTACTACTGTAATAGAAGAAAAAGATGCACAATGTATCTTAGTCCTCGAACACAGGTTTGTGTATGTGTATGTTTAATGCATACTGCTACTCTTAGAATTGACAGTGGTATCCGAACATTTCATATCATAAACTTATGATTCATTATTTTGATTTGGCTATTTGTATCATTACACCAAAGAGAAATAAGTTCTTCTAAAGAACGAGATCAATTGCATCAGACAACCTTGGTGACTTGAATTAAATGTATCCGAAAACCTTGATTATTTGTATAAGAATCAATCCAATAGCACATTTTCATCGAGGCTAGGGCTGGGTGCGCAGAGGGCGGCACATGTTGGATTATCGGAATACATGTATAAAGCAAGGTTATGAGAAATATTTGACCGGAGGCTGTTGTTCAACTACAGTATTTGTTTTTTACACTACCTCCTCAAATACTTTTTCAAACATCTGTTTCTGAAGAATTGCACACCAGATCCAAAGGGGACAATATACATATGCTTAATTCCATAACCATAGTCATGAAATATGAAATACTAGCATGAAATTATATAAGAATTTTCTTTACCTCCATACATGTTCCATCACTGACCAAAAACATGTAACTTCCACCCAGAAATATGGCGCTAAGAATAAACACTGTCATGAGCCACCCTAACACATCCGACCACCCCGGGTACGGGGTTGTTCCTGACATTAGGGGAATGTAGTCCACCCACGAGAACAGTAGAATAAACTGAAAGAGAGGCATTTATATTGGGTTAACCGTTAGAATGTTACAAGTCTCTCATTTACATGGAAATTTAGCTTATTATCATTTATTTCTGCAAACATATTCCCACAGGAAGCATACTTTAAGTCTGAAACAATCAGAAATATGACGATATAGCTGCGCAGTATATTGAAAAATATTTCATTAAAAGTTGTTCCTCTCGGGTTTATTGATCCCTATTCAAATATGTTTTAGATATTTCTCAATCGTAATGGTTTATCTACAAATAATTTGAATCTTGTAGGCATTCAAGGTGTAAATGATTTTAAGGTTTGACAGCCTCTAATTTTTGGCGTAGGAAACTGGAGTATCTGAATAAAACCAATGACTTTCCTATATCAATTGGAATCTTCAACGTACCCACGTCCCACATAGGCTAGCATTATGTATATTCAACGCATATCTAGCTTTTTGAATCGCGAAATAAAAACTTATACAAACTTTTCACATTGTATGTACAGGTTCGCGTGGTTCATACCGAAAATCCTATTAGGGCCTTGCTGTTTTGACTGCTTGCTTTCTTTACCAATGCACGCCTTTGAATATGACTGAGGCATCAATGAGAGAGTTACCAGTGACTTGGGGCAAGGCAGTGGCTTTTACCCGGTACTGTAATTGCCTTCACCACTTATAACTGGCAAGTCATATGATAGCCTGAATATGGCAGAAAATTGTGATGATTATCAAAATTCCCTACTAGAATTAAAAGCATCAATTAGAAAGTTACCAGTGACATGTGGTTGGCAGTGATTTTCGCCGGGTACCTTCCCACCACCACTTACAACTGGCTAGTCACAAAATAGCCTAAATATGACAAAAAGATGATTATCAAAATTCCTTACCAGAATCCCACATGGTGTAAGGATAGCCCAGCACAGCATCCACCAGAGGGAACAGTACTTCCAGGGGAAACATGCACAGACCTCTTTCCCAAACATCACACCCAGATCCTCGCGAAATCTCATGGGACCTGGAAAACATACAGTCTTTTAAATGTATATGCAGGGTGATCCTCTTTTACGGAAGAGCATACGTGACAGGCAGGATTTTTTTCTAACAATTTTCCAAAAATGTTGGGCCGAATCTTCAAAGAACACCAACATTTGAGTTCTTGATAGTGGAAAGCACTTTTTCAAAAATATGATTTTTTTTTCCAACACTGAAAGTGTTGCAACTCTTTTTTCTGTTTTTCATGTACTATGCTTTATCGTACTCTTAAAATCTCCATAGAAAATAGTAATGCTAAACACCTCAGCAAGGTGATTATACTCAAATACATATCTCGTTGGTAGGCTTCATTAACTATTTTAACCCATTTTTGCTTGGGAATTTCTCTTTACCTTGTCATCTGAATCTATTATACTTTTGAAAAAAAAAATCAAAATCAAGAGTTATTTTACAAGATATTTCAATGAAAGTTGTAAACATTTCTCTTTCAAATATCTCCCGAATTTTGGTTTTGGTTGAGATCACTACTGGCGCAAAACGTGAAAATGTCGTGAAAATATACCTTTGTACTATATCATTTTCACGACTTTTTCGTCAGACATCGTGAAAATGGGTGATGAAAATATGTCGTGAAAAGTCCGTGAAAATGTCGTGAAAGTTCCCCATTACTGAATTTGTCGTGAAAATATGTTGGTCATAAAATATGTCGTGAAACTCGTGAAAATATATTTAGCTCCTTGATGAAGAAGTCGTAAAAAATTATTCAATTTTCACGTCATCGTGAAAATAGCATGATGAAAATGTTGTGAAACTGTTGTGAATCTGTCAATAACTACTGGTGCTAAATGTGAAAACGTCGTGAAAATGTTGTGAAGACGTATATTTTTACTCTATCATTTTCATCAGACGTCGTGAAAATGTGCCTTGAAAATGTCTTGAAAAAGTCGTGAAAATGTCGTGAATTTCCATTGCTTTGAAAAAGTCGTCACAATTGTATACAAAAATAGGTAAATATCTTCAATTAACACCTGCAATCAACTTCATGATGTACTATTTTGTTGCACGTCACTGTCTGCAATTAATTCTTTATTCCATAAGGTTTCTGTTGATATGTTACTTGCCTCAATTGATGGCCTATATCCTCATAAAACACCTTCAAAACATTTTAAACCTTAAAACATAAGGACATTTTGATGCCATGTATATGTGGTTTCATGAATAATTGACATTCATGAGCTCAAAAAACATTTTAGTAATTAATTCTTCATAAAATGCTTTCTGGTCTATTCTATATATGTTCATCTACCTTTCCTATACATATCTGGAACAAAGCTATGCAGGGAAAATGAAAAATCTCACATTTTTTATGAGCAGATGTAAAAATGCCGTCTTTCACATTTGGAGAATATGTGGGGTCTACACTTAGTATAAGAGGGAGGCCCTTATTTGCATATCCAATTTCATGAAATTTTCACGACATCAAATTTTTCGCGACCTTGATTTTCATAATGCTCACCTTTTTTCACGACGTTCACCTTTTTTTCAGGAGATTTTCACGAAGCTCACCTTTTTTCACAACATTGAAATTTTTTGACGTTTTGATCTGAAAATTGTGATTCTTTTCACGATGCTGTTTCACGGCATTTTCACAGATCTATGAAATTTCACGACATTTTCACGACTTTTTCATGATGTTTGCTGCCAGTAGTGGATATACTAGTGATTTGTGGCCATTTTTGGCTGCTGCGAGTATGAATGAACTTACAAGCGCTTTTTCATGCTTTTGAGACAATGTAAATCGATAATGAAGCATCCTCGCCATGTATTTGTGTCCCACTGCAGGATAGAATCTTCTATAGATAATACTACTCTTTTGCAATAAATTATTCAAGGTATGAGCCAGTGTAACTTAAATGATAACTAACCAAATACAAGCAACACAACATTCCCATTTCTGTTGCCAAACTTGCAAATGTTATGTTCTAAGTAATTTCCATAGTAACACGGCTGTATTGTGGCTAGTTATCAATGATACCTTAATGTTAATAGAGGATACAATGAAAACAAGTTACCGTAAAGAAAACCAATAAGACTGCACTCTGCCAATCCTAGAATAAGCATATTCCATCCTCCTGAATAGGTATCCATCCAATTCAACCAAATAATCCACCCTATGGAGAGTGATTTAAAGGAATGTACAAACAACCAATGTGTGTGTGTGTATGTATGTATATACGCATGTTTGTATATACGCATGTATGTATAGAGTATGTATGTATGTATTGATTATATATATATATATATATATATATATATATATATATATATATATATATATATATATATATATATATATATATATATATATATATATATATATATTTCATAGACTGGGCCACGTTTATCAAGTGAGGAAATGATATTTTTCTTTGACGTATCATATTGAGAGACAACAAAGTTGTTGAAAGATGGGTCGCTTTAAATTGGCGAGGAGTCTCATGGGAATCATTGAAGCAAACAGAAAGATTCATACCAGGTGAGTCTTTGAATGTGATTATGATACTAAGGTATTGTGTATAAATTGTATATCTTATCACTAAAATCATCGAGTGCAATACCCCTTTCACAGAGGAAAGTTGTCTGAGGATAATCAAACACAAATGGTCGTGTCTTTGATGGTAGTACCAGTATCTGTAACTCTGGAATATTTGATTAAGTATGTAGGTCTACTAGCCATATAGCAAAAAAAAAAGCAAGCACATAGAATATGCAAGATGCAGTAAGAAAACTTGGCGCTCATTTATCAAGGTATCTTTTTCTGTCTTGATTTTATTGAAATGAGTTGGTGGATGTGGAGAAGGTGATAAAATACATATCACTGACCTCAGTACACAGGAGTAGCCCAAGGAAGAAGAGGCAGATGACAGTGCAGAGTATGACAGTGGTTTTCCTCTTGTGAAGGGAAGGAAACTGATCCATGATGGACGTTGTGATCGTCTCCACCAAAGCGAACTGAAATAAAACACAACAATGGCTGTGTAAAATACCAAATATGGTAAGGATTATATCAAAAATTGATACATGCATATATCAAATATACACAATGCAACCTGACTGTTAAAAAGATTTTGAAAAGTGAAAAATGTTATTGATGCTGCATCGATGAATATTCAAATACATAATATGTCAATGAATGATTCACAAATGTTTAGTAATTAGTTAACGTTGTTACCAGTGGTTTGGTGGTGGTTTTTCGCAGGAAACTCAGGTTTCTTTCACTGCCTACATGTACAACTGGCTAGTCAAGCATTAACCTATCACAGAAAGAGTGACGATAACTGAAATTCCAAATTATTATCATAAAAAGGGAAGGATGGCCAAAAATACTACACTTCTACCCTAGTGAACTATACCAGTACTGTTACTTATCCTGCTTCAATAAGAACCGTATCGTACGGTTTCATTCCTTAAAGGTACTCAACAGTATTAACCACTAGGAATTATCATTTATTTGGGATTGTTCAGGACCCTAAACATGACAATTCACAACAATGTCTATAGGTTAATAATGCAATAAATCCAATTAAGTACCATTACCAATATTTACCCTTTTGTTGGTACCGATACCGCAATCATATTGTTTCGTTCTTAGAGGTATCTATCCATACCTCTACCCACCCTCATACACTTACCTCGCTGTCTAGACCTAGTGTTATGAGCATAAGGAAGAGTAGTATGGCCCATAGAGTCATCAGAGGTAGTCTAGTTACAGCGTCAGGCAGGACTATGAACAATAGTCCAGGTCCTGAAGAACAAAATGTAGAACCCCTTTGTGTATTATCAGGAGAGAACAGCACCTCCGATGTGAACCCATAGAGGGAAGGAAGAAATGCGGTTTTACGGTGCTTTCAACAGCTTAGGTCATATCGCGACGAGATAGAAACCCAGAACCGGGAAGAAATTCCCTTCACTTCATGAATAGTCCCAAGGAGTCTTTCAGTTGTAAAAGAACCACAGACAGCCCTTCACAACTCCGCACATTTATATAGCGACCAGGTCGACGTTAACCTGCTTGGGGATCCAGCGAAAAGCTCGAACCTGCGAACTCACGCTTGGGAGCCAGGCATCGTAACCACTAGGCAAAGGCGGATCTGTTGGTCATCAAGCTTTTTGGAGTCAACTCTTCATTGGCACCACATGGAAGAAAGACATTTGCAAACCACCAATGAACGATTCAATTCGAAAGATAAACAACTTAAGACAAATAACATACATTTTTGAATTGGCAAAAAGAAAAAGGTGTTACCAAAGGATATTCACTTGCTATGGCGGAAAGCAGATCACAAAGCACCTAGCGCTTGCTTTGCAATTGGTCGATGCAATGCTTATTGCACATATCTAATACATTCAAACATGTTCAAGATAATGGAGACCATCTTTCTGCTTTCTCTGAAGCCCTGATCTAAAACCAAACAAGTAAAAATAATCTAGTATGTCACCTGTTGTATAGGAGCACCTGGTTTCAACGACCCTCATTATGTCACATTGCCAAGGGTTTGTCTTGGCAGGTTTGACTGTCTTGTTAACATTTTTGATTTGGAAGCATAGTTAGGAAAATACCTGAAGAAGAAACGTTATTCAGAACATTTACAACAACTCTCCTTCAAATATCTGGTGATTTTCTATTTGTTTAATAAGTTGTCAAAAGTATCACATATCCAGACGACAATTTTTCGAACACCTCGTAAACATGAATGGGTCAAAACTAAAAAAAAAGTAAATGACTGACCTTGTTCTACAACCTGGCTGACTTCCACCTCCAGCTCCTGAGCCAAAAATCCAAGGAATGCAAAGATCACAAACCCAGCAAAGAAACTTGTCAGGAAATTCCCAATAGAAACGAATATAGTGTCCCTGCGGTGTAAGTAATAGGAAAATACAAAACATGAACATTATGTTTCATTGTCAAATCGACAGGATTTCCCAAGCATTACTTAAGGTTTAATAACCATTCGAATGCCACACACGCATATATGCATCTGTGGTAACAACCTAGAGAACCATTCACGCGTATATGCATGGGACATAATCAAGCTTATCTTAATAAGAATCCGGGCTCGCCAATCTTAAAGACCCCATACATAGCTAAAAAGATTGGCTGAATGGTGAGCAAACAGGAACAACTTCGTACTGGATTTCTATGTCAATAATTTCCATTACAATGTGCCATCGGGACATTTGTGGGAAAAAATTACAAGTTGGAATCACACGGGTTAAGAGATGTGCTTACTAGAGGTAATTTGTTGCTCCTACTAATACTATATGTAGAACTAATGCTTGATACTTCTTACTACATTTTGTATAGGCAAAAATATACAAATTCCTGCTGCTGCTTGCCTTAGAACGTCATTATGGAAGCGATTGTAACTGGCCAGTGTTATGTTGGTGCCGGCAGCCGCTGACAGAGAGAAGAATACTTGTACAGCAGCATCCTTCCACACCCGGGCACTCTTCAGCTTGGACAGATCTGGGTAGAGGTAAAAATCGATCCCTTCCTGAAATGGAGAAAGGTTCCAAGTATATTGTAAAGGTTAATGAAAGGACTGGTTTCTTGTCACAAAAGAATTATTTTAGAGCTACTTTTTCGCTATCAAGAATTAACGATAGAAAATTGTAATTAAGATCATGCTATCGTCATCTAAACTCACAATAGGGGAAATACCCGGTAAGTAATACAGTAAGAGAAACATTCCAACCATGCAAAACAGTTTGATAACATATTATCACTGCATTCAAAGTGGAAATGACA
>OZ012698.1:31506881-31534381 GCA_963942565.1 Maea johnstoni
TGAACCAATTTGTCAGAGGAAAAGATTCAATTCCTCACCTTTCTTCTGGCACTTGCTCTTCTGCAGGTTTGAACACAAAAACTTACAAGTCATGCAGTGACTGTTATGCTGCTGGAATGTTATGCTGTCACTAGTATTGGTTGACTACAAGGATAGATGTTTTATTTAGATCACGTGATCAGGCTTAAAATAGCTTTGAGATGCGATAGCAGCAGTGTTGGAATCGAATGTTAGAAGCAGTGTTAAGGTGCTTCAGTGGGAGCTTAAAGAGTGTAATCCGACACCCATAGAATGTAGCTTATATGTCCGTTATCACGCATTATATCAGAGGTTCCATTTAACACATAGCTGCAGGGCACGTAGACACCAACATGTCTGAAAAACCATGACATTAAACTTCTGGATAATGCAAAACAAGAAAAACGAGAAAATATTGATCAAAATAAAGGGAAAATGACAGCATCCAAACCTTTTATTTTGACGTGCTAACTATGTATCACTAAGAGTGTTGACGGTAGTTACGGGTTTTTGTGTAACCAAACCCAGAGAAAGTCCGATACAAGGCGATAGGAGTGGAGATGAATGTAGTGGAAAGTTGTATGAAGCTAGTGGCCCTGGGCGCAACACAGCGCAAAGGTTAGGCAAGTATAGAAGAAAAATGGATCCGTGCGCCAAAATAGAGGCCTGCGCACGATCCATGTCTCAGAGGGAATGGTTAGAGATGTAACAGTTATGAAATATGAGGAAAATGGGTAGTGAGTAAAAGCAATTTAGTGATCGTGTAAATATATAAGTTCACCTGGGAAAAGAAAGAAAAGGTCTGATTTGGAAAATATTTGTTACTGAAATACCATGAAGCTGAGAATATGGGGAATTCAAAAACATTAATCAGAATTTGCCCCCCCAATATGGTATGAGCAACCCTCTGGGTCATGGACTATAAAGTGTGATCTGCTACTTGATATTAAAGTACGTTATTTCATAATTATAATTGTATGTTATCAATTTGCCAACTCCTTTGAAATATAATTGCCCACTCCAAACCTATATTCTCACCGGACCCCTGGTGGCCTGGATTGTAACTGAACAAAACGGCGCGAAAGAAGCCCCAATATTGAACCGCGAGAAATCTCAACAACGTTTAATTGTCAACTCCACTGATTTGAGCAGTACTCTCCTGATTTCAGACCTCAAATATGATCTCTACTGATAGAGCACCTGATTTGAAGAAATCTTCAATTAGCTACTGATTTGCCCAACTTTCAAAAAGCACCCACCCTTTTTCAAAATTTACTTTCTAGCCAAGAGCCAAAAATTTCATAATATGCTGAACATAGAAGTATTTGATTTTGAAAGATCACACAGTGTAAGTGTTGATGATGATGATATTTTCAGTTACAAAGCTACCTGTTTGTTCTTGATAACTCTGTGTATATCATCATGCAGCAATAATGTGATATACTACACAAAATTAAAGTTATCCCATTAACATACGTGTACATGGTTATCAATTGTAAAGGCGCACTCCTTAACTTAAGCACAAGTACAAGTACTAACCTCTCCCCTAGTGGCCAGAATTGGAACTAAACCAAAACGAAAGCAAATCAAGCCGCAATAATAAACCGCCTGAAATCTCCTGATTTTGGAGTGTTGAATGTTGACAGGTATGCCAACGCAAATGCACAATATAAATTGAACATACCATAACGCACACGTACCCTGATTTAAGAACTTATGGCCAGTATGAAGATATTCTCAGCATCAGGACTGGTTCTAGTGAGCGACATCGCCGCGTAGACACACGTGTAGCCAAGTGTCCAGAAAAGAAGTGGAGCAGAGAACCACCCACAGCTTCACTTATTGCGACATCTGAAATGTATGTAGACGGGCGAAAAAATATACAGAAAATTTTCCCATGAAACTGTGATAATACACGCTATCAATCTCACGCATAACTTTGATATTTGGCCCGCTCTGTTTCATAGATTAGTTCGCTGCCAAAAACAGGCTGTTTTGCAACATTTGATTTGGCGAGCGGCAGCAGTTTAACAGGGCGGATCCAGCCTGAAAAATTGAGCTATGCACCTTTGGAGAATTTGGAAAAAATGAGGGGGCCCGGAGGGTGCAGCGGCCTAAGTATTTTGCGGCGGGGGGCTCCGGGGGCTCCGGGGGCCGCTCAAGGCCCCGGGGAAATTTTTATATGTAGGTGCTCTGAGATGCATTCTCCTGCATTTTCAGAGCAGTTAATGGAACATTATTTTCACTGTACCTGGCGTGATGGCGATTAGCCAGACTCCCCTGAGAATACTCGCTAGCCTGGTCGCCCGGAGCCTTAGATTATACACATGTACGGTCATTTACTTCCTGCCCTACAGAGACAGGCGTCATTGCGTAAAAGTCCAACCTTCCAGAGTAGGATAACCACCACTGCTTCCCCAAAGATTCAGGAAATGGTGAGCGTGGACTTTAGAAATTGACCGATGCACTTTGATATGAATCGATGCACTTGCAAGATTGATCGATGCACGTGCATCGATGCAAACTGGTGTGGATCCGCGCCTGAGTTAGTAGCAGTGATTTCTGTGTAGTGTACTCAAAGCCCTAGTGGCTTGGACCAATACTAATGATAACCTCTCGGTTATAAAACAGGGCGGGGGCCCTTCGTAAAGCTGCTAACGTCTAGAGGCATACCACAAAATAAACAAATATTATGCTGCCATCTCTATACAATTCATGCCTGAAGTGACCAAGTGTAGTATAATCACTGATTCGGTCGCCATTTGCATTATCTGCCCTGTCGTAGGACGCCCTACATCACTCCATACTCGAGTTAACGAATGCCTCACTTGTCACTATTGTGGTATGCCTGTGCATATTAATGTAAAATACATCATACGTCAATAAAACTGGAATTTTGAGTTGTTGTTTATCTTAAATTTCCAAAACGGCGTAAGTGTGTATTAGGTTTGTGCTGCCATCTAGTGTTGCCATTTTCAGTCACTTGCGTCTGTTTTATGCAACAGTAAACCAAATGTTGTTTGACTATTACACTCCAGGTTGTTTGACATTGCGAGTGACCTACTAGTATTTGCTTAGGCTGCGCACACAACGGACCGTTTCTCCTGAATCGCTCTTCTCGTATTTGATTTTTTATATGTGACCAAAATAAAACTTAGGTTCGGCCGTACAATAATAGGGCTTGGAAAAGAAATATTATTTCATTCATTTACGTTTCTCATACAGTTGTCATTAGTTTTCGACCAACAGTTCTCTTTTGAATAATTTTACAATTGCTCTGATCATAAGGTAATAACCAGGTCAATGTTCAGGCTCACTGGCATGAATGTAAATGACCCCCCCCCCCCCCCCCCCTGTACTGAAGCATCTTAAGATAAATTGTTCGGTCAGTGCCCTTCGGCCAGTCATGGTCATGGTGTGGTATAAAACGATGACCGATATCTTTAGTGTTTGGATGAAGCCGGTCATTGACTGGATAGTGGTCAAGTAGTGTTGACTATTAAGGTGCCTAATGGGGTTGAATTATAAAAATGTTTCATTTTTGAGATTTTAACATATGTTAAAGTCTACACAATTTTACTTCTGACGAATTATGACTAGTCAGGTAAAATTGAAAATTTTATCTGACAAAGTTTAGGGTAAAACATTTAAGATTGTTGTATCTTAATCCATTAATCCTCCAATATTGTACAAAAATATGCATTTGTTGTGTGTTACATGTGCCAGTATGTCCGTTTGTTTGTTTTTCTTTTGAGTGTTGTTAAAAAATAAAGAAAACGTGCGTTTTGCAGAAATCTAAAAAAAAACTTGGCCTGAGGGATTCAGAGTTGTAAGGGTCCATTGTATTGTGTTGTGTATTTATTGACGATAATTATATTATGAAAGGTATAGACATAAAAGAACAAAATAAGACATAGAGCACAAATAAATGATACATTATAACTACCTAAAAACTGTGACTAGTTAGGACATCACTTTGCAGAAAAGGTGACCAAATAGCTGACCATGATTGTGGATAGAAGCTCAGATTTGAAATTACATCTCTCTTTGTTTTCTTTTTTTTTTCAATTATATATACTCAAATTTTATTCCCTGCTTGGTGGTATCCTCTAAGCTCATGTTGTATGTCACTGTGAGACTATTCAAAGCAGTGGTGTAGTGGTAACGTGTTCGCCTGGCGACACGAAGGTCGATTCCGGCTAGCGTCACTTCTTTCTGTGTCCTTAGCCAAGACAGTTTACTTCTCGTTGCCCAGTGCTTCGGATGGCACTTAAAGCCGTAGCTCCAGTCGACCAAGAGCCTTAGTAGCTCGCGTTTCTTGTAATTGATATGCCGACTTAATATCAAGATTACTTTACTTTACTTTTTACTTTATATACTCTGTCTGGGCTAATTATTCAAATAAATGAAAGACAGAGGAAAGCCTGAGTCAAAATATAATCTCACAAGTTACCTTAAGTCTAAGATTAGATATAGTTACAATGACTGACTCTGACATTTAGTAAGTCAATAGATTCAATGATATTAGGTATTCACTTTTGAACCTTTATTTCTTAGCTCTCTATGAGCAGACACGCTTTGGTGAATTGCTACACGTGACGAACTCCATTTCGAATTCACATCTTTAACAACTGGCAGTATTATTGGTATTTTGTTTGCATTAGCATTGGGGTTAGTATTTTGAGAAATCTGCTATGTTTATACTACTTGAAGGAACGTTTGATGAGGTAACCATCAAGCTTTACAAAAGTACCCTTCCTGCAGGGTGTAAGAATGTATATTACTAAGGTATATTTCTCGTGGTGTCAAACGCGCTATTCCACATTGGGTACAAAAGCCTGCTTTATAACCGATCACAGACCGAAATGCGTGGGGTCTCTCTCTCTCTCTCTCTCTCTCTCTCTCTCTCTCTCTCTCTCTCTCTATATATATATATATATATATATATATATATATATATATATATATATATATATATATATATATATATATATATATATATATATATATATATATATATATATATATATCGGCATATAAACCCGGTCACAGCACAGAGACAGCACTGGTGAGGGTGCAGAATGACATTCTTACAAGCATTGACCAGCATGGAATTGTTATACTGATCCTTCTTGACCTAAGTGCAGCATTTGATACCATCGACCATGATTTGCTGTTTTCTAGAATGGAAAGCACTCTGGGTATTACAGGGCCAGCCCTTGAATGGTTCCGTTCATATCTTGGTGACCGTACTCTTCGAGTTCAGATAGATGATTCATTCTCCGCATCACAGGAAATCCTATGGTCTGTACCACAAGGATCAGTGTTGGGCCCTCTGCTCTTCCTGATTTACCTCCTACCCTTAGGAATACTGATAAGAAAGCATGGTCTAAAACTCCATGCTTATGCGGATGATACGCAACTCTACATCTCTATCAAACCTATCAATGAGCGTGTAGTGGACGAAGGTGTAGCTAAGTTGGAAAACTACCTCAATGACACCATACATGGATGTCTCAAAATAAACTGAAATTGAATGCAGACAAGACAGAGGTGCTGGTCATGAGTACCCCACAGATGCGGGCGAAAATCGCCATTCCTAGTATTACCGTAAACGGTGTAATAGTACCAGTTCTTAATGAACCCGTCGGTAATCTGGGTGCTGTTTTTGATCCGAACATGAATATGTCTGCACATGTATCAAAAGTTATCAAGTCTGCAAATTACCACCTTAGGATCATTGGAAAAATAAGGAAATTTCTCAATACTGATACAACCAAGAGTGCCATCGTCTTACTGGTGACATCACGCCTTGACTATTGTAATGGACCTCTCTGTGGAATCACTGATGAGCTGCTATGCAGGCTCCAGAAAGCCCAAAACAATGCTGCTAGAGTGGGTAGTGGCTCCAAAAAGTATGATCACATTACACCAGTTCTAAAAGATCTTCACTGGCTGCCCATCAGGAAAAGGTTTGAGTTCAAGATTCTGCTTTTGACTTTCAAATGCATGCAAGGATGTGCCCCTCTATACTTGAGGGAACTGTTAGTCAAACAAGCTAATACAAGGACTCTAAGATCAAACACTAAGAATTTATTACAGATACCACTCACTAATCTGAAAAGGTTTGGTGACAGAGCATTCTGTGTCTATGCACCACTTCAAGAAACAGCTGAAAACATTGCTATTTCGAAAGGAGTTTAATTGACTACCGGTATATGGACCTGATGACAACTGTCAAATGACTCTAAAGCGCTTTTGAACATTATAGGTGGAAAGGGCGCTATATCAAATATCAATTATTATTATTATTATTATTATTATTATATACATATATTATACATGTTATATATATATATATATATATATATATATATATATATATATATATATATATATATATATATATATATATATATATATATATATATATATATATGTATATATATATATTCTAGGGAATGAAGCCATGATAGTCTAGATAGGATTATTTTAACATCTGTACAATTTATGTTGAGTTATTTCTCCAATGGTTAGGAATATTTTCTAGGAAAAACCCCTCTGGGATAAGATAAGATGAGAAAATTTTATCAAGGTCCCAACCATAGATGAATGATGAATTATACAATGTTAAAATGAAATTATCATATAAAATTAGATCGGGACTCATCTGTTCTGATGTTTTGCATTTTAGAACAGGTTTTGGCACTAAAAAGACTGAAAAGATCATATCACAATTGGACAGTAGGAACACCAATTTATCAGTGTCATTTAATAATTTAAAGGATTACAAGACTATGCAAGTCTTAAGCAGAAGTTTTTCTCCAAGATTGGGGTGCAGACAGCGCAAAGTGTTGTTCCTTTTCCGTTTCAATAAACGTTTCACTATAGAGTTGTTCCGTATATTAGAAGTTGGCAGATCACTCTTTAACCCATTCACACCTAGAGCACCACCAGAACCTAACGTCTGCTACTTTCATACTTTTGAAAATAACTTGAGAACAAAGCAACAAATCAAGGTCCGAATAACTTGTTTCCCTTCAGGCCATGACACTTATTCCCGTTTCCGATGTTCTATCTTGTAACGATATGGCCTAAGCTGTTGCAAGTATCGTTAAATCAGTTTCTTCTTTCCATTGTACACGAAGAGACACATAAATTGCCTTCAAACTCAAAAGATAAGTCTCAACGCCATATGTTAAAGAATTATTTCAACAGACGTCGCTGTGATTGAACTTAGAATAATATTCATAAATCAATGTGGAACCTGTGACTATTTACAGTCTATACAATGTAAGGAATGAAAAGGTAATTCTTAAATTAAACAGAGATACCCATTTTAATAGGTCCCAGGAGAGAACACTATATTCACTATTTTTCAAGCAAACGTAACAGTTCCCTGTTTTAAGACTAAAGAATCATACACATTGCAACAATGCTGATACTAGTTTATGGGTTAGCTTTATAAGATAAAAACAATATCCATATTATTCATAGTAACTTATATTCACAAAAAGAGTGATACTAGTATTTGAAAACCGTTACAATAGTGATCGAAAAATCGACAGAAATATCTTCCAGTCAAATACAGTCCCTTGAACATGATGTTTCAATAAGTATCAAAACCGACACTCATTTCAAATGTAAGTAGATTCACATACACCAAAACTGACTAGAAGCCTTATTGGGACTGTATCTGGCATAATATGACAATTTTGGACTGAGCTATTTGAAGCGAGTAATATTTGGAAGGAATTTGAAGAGGAATTGTAAGACCATAGAGGAACTAAACCGTTCAGCGAAATATTCCTCAAAATATTCCTAGGATATTTCAATACAGTTCAGACCAAGAGTGTGTTCCAGTTGTAAATGTGTTAATACTCAGATGAAAAGCATCCTTTTATAATTCTCAACATGACAATAATAATAATAATAATAATAATAATAATAATAATAATAATAATAATAATAATCTTTATTTAAAGAGGGTAACTCAGTCCAATGGTAAGGATCTTCCCTGAGGCCCTCTGGCATGTTTACATTAGTAGCCCGAGGGCCCCAGGGTTACAAAGTAGTACGGTACAATGCTTTTAGGTATCTATAGGCTATCGGCCAACCCCTCAAAAGTTATCGGATACCCCTACCCGAGGTATAACAAAGCGCAACCTAGCTAATAAAGAGGATATAGGTTCCTGACGTAGGAAAATGATGGTTGCGGTGAAATATTTTGGTGGCACCATGGTTTTTTGGGGCAATTTCACCCGAAATCGGCCAAAAACGTGATTTTTGGGATCTTCTTATAAGAAATTCATCTCATCAGTTAGAAACATGAAACCTCTCACAAATATACCTTAGGTATGCTTATTGAGAACTCTATACACATTATTCATGAAAGTGCCCTCTAGTGGTTATTTTTTGGTACTTAAGTGCATAAAATCACCCGAAAATGCTATTTTTCCATACAGATTCTCATCTTTATGTCCATCAATGCATATAGTATATATTCAGAACATTACATTTTATTATAGAAAACTGTACTAGACTGTAATGAGCCCATGTAATGATATCAACCTAAGATAATTGATAGTAGTATCCAATTTTAGGTATGTCTGGGTAAAAATGGCTGAAAATGATAAAAATATGCCTTTTCTTGGAATTCTGTAATGATATCTGTATCATATGAGTCAGTGTTATCACATCTGGTTCAAATATGGATCAGATGAGTATTCTGAAGATTAAACATTTACAGTGACCTTACCAAGTGATCCACTAACTACATTAGGGACTTTTTTCAACCTAAAATAGACAAAAAATGAGCATTTCTTTAAAATGCTAGTACATTTAGGTGTATGTGTAAATGGACATAATATACACCTTGGATAAGCTATGTGGTGTTTTTTTGGATACAGTATTCATGAAATTCATCCCTTGGTGGACATTACAGCACTTTTGGGAAAAAACTACCTGAATTAGGTGATCTTTTACACGGGAAGTCCCCTACAGTGGTGGTGTCCTGATAACTATCAACTTATCCTAGTTATTCAGACTATAACTGGGATTAGTGTTTACTGATACCCCCTCTGAATATCATATGATTGTTGCCTTACAAATATGTTTTACCTACTAGTTGTCTTCACTTTCACTGTCCTCACTGGCATCTACTTCTATATTTGGACAAAGGTATTGTTGCAGGAACAGGAATATATGCATGGAAGTCCACTTTTGAGACACTGGCTTTTCCCTGGCAGTGAACATTCTTTGTCTGTACAATACATATGGGTGACATCCCGAACTTCGATTTGTGCTGGGTCTTTCAAGAACATCTTTGCTTCTAGTTGACCATCCTCCCTGGTGACCCAGCCATGGCCAATCGGACTTGGAATCTCTGGAGCAGGCTCATGGCTGAGACACTAGATAGCAGTCTGATACTGTGCACGTAGCACATGCTGCTGGAAAGCATCATCTGTAGGTGGCAGTGCATGTGCTGGCTTGTCAGTTGTGGTTGCAAGCTTATACCTCAGTTCATCAAGAGAACTGCATGACTGACCCTTCAGTCCATAAAGACATAGCACAAAGGATCTCACCAGCTCTACTACAGTATAGACACCTGCTGAGAAATCACCAAATTCTGACAGCTTGACAACTATTTCTATATTTTGAGACAGCTTATTGAATGCAGTTTGCTTCCTAATCTTGAAAAAGGAACTGGTCGTGTCACATCCTGTGAGTGTATTTTATCATATTACCCTGGACTTCTAAAGGCTGGCTACCTGTATCTTATCCTGATACCCTGAACTCCTATAGGCTGGCTTTCTATATCTCATGACACCAATTACCCTGATACCTATGATGTTTGAACCTGTACCGCATCCTAACTATTGCCCAAAACCTTAATAGACTGGGTACTTAAATGCCATCTCATCCATTAACTCTAAAACCATGGATTGGGTATCTATATCCTTACCCATTTCTACTCACCAATTACCCTGAATCCTAATAAGTTAATCAGATGCCTGTACCTCTTACACATATTAATGCTTGGTACTTATATCCCCAACCCTGTAATCATCCCAATTCCTTTAGGGTTATATAAGAGTATCTCATACCAGCTATAACTGCTAACTGCTATCAGCCTCAAGAGTTTGGGTACCTCCATTCCACCTTATACCAGATGGAACTATAGTTAAATTTAAGTGTGTGTGTGTGGAGGGGGGGGGGGGGGGGTACTTATGTGCAATGCCGGTTATTATCCTAAGCCCTAAAATGTAAGATATGTGTTCCCTTACCAGCTATGTACCTCATCAATCTATTACCCTAAATCTTTACATATTACATACTTGATATCCATACCAGCTATTACCCGCAAGCCTTTCAGGTCATGTAGGATAGGTTATTATATCTCATATCATCATACTAATAGCTAGGTAAATGTATCTCATAGCTAAAGTAGCTCATTTAGGACATATGACCCTTGCTACTTGTAACCCTATACAACAATAGACTTTGTACCTGTATACCATCCTACCTTCTACCCTCAAAGTAATAAGGTTTGGGACATGAAACCCATACCAGCAGGTATAGCAGGGATGAGGTACTGATATTTATTTTTAAGGGTTCCGGTCAATGGCTAGGATAAGATAAAGGTACCCAGCTGCTTAGGGATCTGGTATTAGGTTGGATTATATACAGATACCAAATCTCTTAGGGTTAAGGAAAACAGAAAAGGGATAGGATACAGTTACTCATCGTTATGCTTCTTAGGAGGGTTGCGCTGAGTTCAACTTTTGATACAGCTTGATATTCAGACAATGTAGTTTGAATGCTTCATGCCAACCTAAAGGCTGTATGTTCACCACAAATAGCTAGTATGTGAGGGGGGGGGGGGGGTACAGGTGTCCATGGTTGCACCCATTCAGGCATATTGGAGGATCTATTGAGTGTGTTTGATAATCAGGTAGTATGGTTTGAATGCTGCCTGTCAGCAATGTGTGTTGGTCTTTGTGAGTTACAGTTACGATTTATGGCGCAAAACACTGTCCTATGTGGCACAAAAATGTTCTATGCTTTCCTTCTGATAATGAATGGGGTTCCCTCACATATGTCAAATGGTCAAAATCATTAAGTAAGAAGAATGCAAGCAACAGGAAAACAGCATCATGTCACAAAAGAGGTTTAATACAGCACATAGGGTCACTTTCTCAAAATTACTTGACTTCTGACACTAAAATTTCATTTTAAAGCAATTTTTGGTAAAATTCAGTATTCCCAGGCAACTGGGCTATCAATTTGATAAGCCTATGCACGTTCAGCCCAACATCAGTCTATGCTGATCTTCTGACTGTGTTAAAATCACACACTGGCATTGACTTATTACATTTATTGTAGTAAAACTACATTTTGAGACCTTTGGCCTTCTAGATTATCTTCTGAATAGGGTTGAACTGAAATAAAACAATGGATATGTATCCAGCTATGACTAATTTCAATTGTAGAACACCTGCAGTGTCACATACTAGCTTTGAATACCTTTTCAGTAGTCGTATTGTTATTTGAGCAGTGATTTCTAGCCTAAAACTGGATTATATCCAAATTTTGGTAAAATTTGGTTGTCCCGGGCAACTGGGCAATCCATTTTTTTCAGCCCAGTCAGTCTTTGTCATGTTTGAACTACTTCTAGTACCAAATATGTGTTAAATGAACATTTAAGATTTTTAAAAATATTTTTCAGCATTTTAAGCTATTTTTCGGTTATTTTTTCAACATAGGGGTAGGGGAAAAGGAATTCCCGTAAAATCACGCTCGAACAACCAATGGAGCTCGTTTTTGTTTTATTAAGCAGATAAGAGGTTGCTTGTAATTTGGGTATATAATATTGGTGGTTTTGTACTCATTTGACCACTAAAAACTTAAAGTTTGTGAAAACTTTAAAAAGAAACTGCAAAAAAACAGCATTTTTTGAGATGTTTTTTGAATTTTTTCCAAGGATAGGAATACGGTGCTTCTGGAAGGTATTTGGTAATTGTACCTGTTGATCATTTGACCAGCATAGCAAGTTTGGAGTATCCCAGAGAATTGCAAGTGTCCATACCACCCCCACTTAGAAAATGTCACCCCCACCCCTGAGATGAGGGAGGTACAGACCTTCAATTGGCCCTCCAGGGCATATGTACCCGCAATATAAGTGCAGACAAGCTGATCTGAACAGCTGAGGGTATAAGGTTTTTGAAAATATAGGTCTCCGATTTTCCCCAGGGGGGGGGGGGGGGGGGGAGAGATTTTCTCCCATCAGCTCACGAACTAAATGATGTCCATTACATGCATATTTCAGGCATTTTGGGATATTTTCAGTTCAAGCAACTAATGTGGGTTAAATCATCAAATATGCAGGATCTGTAGCATTAAATACATTCATTGTATTCTAAGGTACTATTTTATAATAAAGTATTATGTCTCTAGAAGAATACTGTTGACACAAATGGTCGTAAAGCTGAAGAAATATGTGAAAAAACTGTCATTTTGGCAGAATTTTCAAGTATTAGTACCTATAATGGCCACTATGGGGCACTTTCATGGATAAATAGTATACAGTTCTCAACTACCTCACCTAAGGTATATGGATGGAAGGTTTCAAGTTCCCCACTGTCAAGATGGACTTTTTGTTGAAAGATCCCTAAATTCACATGTTTTTGGCCAATTTTGGGTGAAAAAGCCCCAAAAAACTATGCTGCCGCCAAAATATTTCACCGCAACCATCGATTTCCCGACCCACATACACATATCCTTCATACAAAATGAGTTGCGGTTTGTTATACCTCGGGTAGGGGTAACTCCTTAACGGAAGCTCTTTTTGGGCCTTGGCCGATAGCCTACTAGACTTGAAGGAAGGTAGACATTGCACATCAAGGATGTCACGAGACCTTTACTCACATAACAATAGATACCACGATACATTGGTGGTAATGCAATACATATCAACGATACAGTGGAGGCAATACAGTGATGTCAATGCAGTCTAGATTAAGATACAGTGGTGGAATTACAGCACATGCCACGACAGGGTGGTAACAACAGACCACATTCCAGGATACAGTGGTAACTATACAATACATACCACGATACAACGGTGGCAATACAATACATACCACGATACAATGGTGGCAATAAGATACATTACAAAATACAATGGTGGCAATACAATACATATCACGATATAGTGGTGTTAATACTATACACACAGAGAGACAGTGGTGGCAATGCGATACATACCGGGATACAGTGGTTGCAATACTATACATACTACATTACAATGAATTTACTGCCTCATGTAAAATGCCAGCTTTTTTCATTAGTTTATAACATATTTTATGTTTCTACTCTAAACACAATTTGGATGTCACGAGACCTTACTCACAATACAGTGATGGCAATACAATACATACTCACGATACAGTGGTGGCGATACAGTTCGCATCAAGATGTGGTTCTGGCAGTACAATGCATACCCCTATACAATGATGGCAATACAATACATACCAGGATACAATGGTATCAATACAATACATACCAGGATACAATGGTATCAATACAATAAATACCACGATACAATTGTGGCAATAAAATCCATACCAAAATACAATGGTGGCAATACAATACATATCACGACACGTGATAGATAGACCCCAAGTAATCGTGGTGTATGGGATATACCCAAGGTGTTACGAAGCGGAGCCGAGTAACCCCGAGGCTATCCCAAACACCACAGCTTACGAGGAGTCTATGTGGCTTGTACGACAGTTGACTGCCTTCCACCAATCACAGGCCGAGAAAAGCTTGAAAATGATCTCGACCCGGAGGTGCTCAAGAACTATCGTCCTGTAAGCAACTTATCATTCTTGTCAAAAGTATTGGAAAGGGTAGTTGCTGCAAGGCTTACAAATTACATGACTAACAATCAGCTACATGAACCCATGCAATCGGCATACAGAGCATGTCATAGCACTGAGACTGCACTTGTGCGGGTACAGAACGACATCCTTCGTACTCTCGATCAGGGTGGGGCTGCGATCCTTGTGTTACTCGATCTTAGCGCTGCCTTCGATACAATCGATCACTCCATCCTTCTATCTAGGATGGAGTCAGTTCTTGGAGTTAAAGGATCTGCTCTACAGTGGTTCAAATCGTACCTGTTAGGCAGGAAACAGAGGATTAAAATCAATGATGACTTCTCCGAAAATCAGGAAATCCTGTGGTCTGTACCACAGGGATCTGTGTTGGGTGCAATATTGTTCCTAATATACATCATACCTCTGGCACAGCTAATCCGATCCTACGGTCTGAACAATCATGGCTATGCTGATGACACCCAGCTCTGCTTATCATTCAAAAAGACAAGTGATAACGCAATAGTCAAACGTGAAATCCTAAATCTTGAGAAATGTTTGTGTGACATTAGTGTCTGGATGTCTCAGAACAAACTGAAACTCAACAATGACAAGACTGAAATCATTCTATTCGGCTCTAAGAAACACCTAGCTGAACTGAACATTAAGTCACTCTCTGTAGCGGGGACTGATGTGTCTGTTGCATCTGAGCCTGTGCGGAATCTGGGAGCTATGTTTGACTCTCAACTGATCATGGCACCCCATGTCAAAAGTGTTGTCAAAAAATCTAGCTTTCACCTGAGAAATATTGGAAAAGCGAGACGTGTGTTAACAGAAGATGCCACAAAAACAGTGATGCAGTCACTGGTGATGTCTCGCTTGGATTACTGCAATGCTCTCCTAATTGGAATACAACAGGATTTGATTGCAAAGCTGCAGCGACTACAAAACAGTGCAGCAAGGAAAGTATCGAGAACCAGGAAGTATGAACATATCACACCTGTTCTCATCAATCTTCACTGGCTACCAATCAAATTCCGCATCCAATTTAAGGTCCTACTGCTGGTATACAAGGCGCTAAACGGACTTGCACCTAAGTACATCAAGGAGCTGCTCGTGCCTTATAAACCCAGACGCCATCTACGATCAGAAGCAAAGGGCCTTCTGGACGAGCCTCGGACTAGACTCAAATTTGGAGATCGCGCTTTCTCCATTAGTGCACCGAGATTATGGAATGCGCTTCCACAACACCTGAAGGATTCTACATCGTGTCAGGCCTTCAAGAAGTGTCTCAAAACACACCTTTTCAGGCTCGCCCATTGAGGCGTTGTGGACTATTACTCAAACTATGACTGTGCAGCGCTTTTGAACATTTTATGAATGGAAAAGGCGCTATATAAATTTCAATTATTATTATCATTATTAAAAGCTTGGCAGAGCACTCCCTTGGGTAACACCTTTGGGTTTAGGCAGCTTAGAGAACAAAGGCTTGAAAAGTGTGGGTTATGTCCCATAACCTTACACTTTTCGAGGCCTCTGATTGGTGGAAGTCAAGCAACTGTGGTACAAAGTGGTGTTAGTACTATACATACCGGGATACAGAGCTGGCAATTCAATACTAACCAGGATAACAGTGGTGGCAATACTACACACACTACAATACAATGAATTTAATGTTTCATGTAAAATACCAGCTTTTTTCATTCGTTTGTAACATACAATATGTTTCTACTCAAAACAAAATGTGGATGTCACGAGACCTTACTCACAATACAATACACATCACAGTACAGTGATGGCAATACAATACATACTCACAATACAGTGGTGGCGATACAGTTAACATCAAGGTACGGATATACTTATAGATAATGTCATGAGTACAAATATAGGCGATTCTGTACTTTGAAACTCTTGGAACTGGTTTGAGTGCTCTGTAGACCGATTGTATACCTGTACATATCACTGAAAATGTATACAGGTAGAGAGTTTATAACCAGTATTAACCCTTCCAATGCTGAGGCTACTTCCTCCAAAGAACGAGTAAGGAATGATTTTTGATAACCCTCTAACGCTGTCGTGTTGGTATTCATTCGATAGATCTCACAGAGGAACTCTCAGATGAGTACCTATTTGCCAGGGTTTCAGTCATTTTTCAGGGTTTTTTGCCAGATTTTGTATTGGCCAAATTAGCCACCAGCATCATAAGGGTTAAGAGAGCGCCATCTCCGAATAATCATACATACGTGAAAACTTTAAATCGTCTTAAGTACCGTAAAACTTTAGAGATATGAAATCGGCGGAACCAGGGACAATCTTTCCACAGTTGGAGTTGATCGTACCTCGGCGGCTTTTTCTTCACTGAAGTCCTCTCTACATCAAGTTTCCAACACCTTTACACATATACCATATATGCTTTTGTAATTTGTATTACGAGTCAATAAACATATATATATATATATATTAATTACCAGTAGCTGTTGCCTGAGTCGTTGACATATTCATTTCTGCGTGTAGTATCCTCTGACACATAAAGAGGGCGCTGGTGTCATTCCTGAACGTGCCATTGATGAGACTGGCGTACGGTGGGCAGGAGACATGGGATGAAGAATCCAGCTGAGCCACCACAACGGTATAGGTCACTAACGTTCCGATAACCTGGAATGAATGGAATACCAGTTTATACCACATCTTCTCATGGATACCAGCTCAGACACAAAACACCATATAATCTAATCTGCATTTATCTGATCTTATTGGGACATATTTCCCATTGCTTGGTAACTTTGCTTGTTTGGTTGGAACGGCTGTAAATATTCCTGTGTGATATATAAGTAATGCATTAAGATATCGTATTTAGATTTTAGAATGTAGTGTTCCTATGTGTTTGTATGTATGTATGTATGTATGACTGCGTGTGTGTGTATATATATATATATATATTGTGACGGAATGACCCCAGGGCTAAGAAACAGGTCATGTTCCGTCACTTCTATTATTGTAAGCTGGGTCTCCGCCTTCGCAGAGCCTAGCATTTAGACGTGCTACAAAGTATCTAGTTATTTCGAGTGCTCTGTGACGTAGCGCTCGTGCGGCCTCAACGATTGATGTACCGCGCCGGCGATTGGAAGGAAGGGCGGGAAACTAGGTTAGATTCGAATCACGTCAGTCTTAGATTAGAGTTAGAGTAGAGTAGAAGTAGAGTTAACGACAGAGGTGTTTACAGACGGATTAAGGTGCTTGAGAGCTGGATTTAGACTACCCAGAGAGTAACGATTACAAGGTCAAGTAGCCAGAAAGAGACTGAAGCCGTTCACGGATTATTATGTGTATTTAGAGAAGATTATGATGACAGCATAGAGAGGAACTGTAGCTGAGCAGAGTGTGTATTTACATCCGGATTTACCAGATATCGAGACCAGAGATTAGAGAGATCAAAAACTTTTTGTGGACTTGTGATGTCGAGATGGTCATTTACATAGAGTGGACTTATTGTGTTGATGCTGCTGTATAGAGAACGAGTGCGGTGGTATGTATATTGTACTGTGATGATTAAACTGTATTGTTGATTTATACTTGCTCGTCCCGTCTTCTCTTCAACACCACATCCATCCCCAACCTTCGCTAAGCGTTATTGTAAGAGTCAGAAAACCCAACTGAGCTTTATTTCATTTCAAGAGAGAACTAAGAAACCTTTTATTTAAGTAAGGTGATTCTGTTTGTTAGTCGGATCATCCCTTCGGCCAGGGATCCATTCCGCTACATATAGCACACTCTTCTTTGGTGACAGCGGTGGGATAGTGTTTAGCACTATCGGCAATATATATATATATATATATATATATATATATATATATATATATACATATATATATATATATATATATATATATATATATATATATATATATATATATATATATGTGTGTGTGTTTATATACCAGTATATATACATATATATGTATATATATATATATATATATATATATATATATATATATATATATATATATATATATATATATATATATATATATATATAATGTGTTTGTATGTATGTATGTATGACTGCGTGTGTGTGTATATATATATATATATATATAATATATATATATATATATTAGGGATGTCATCGATAGTCGACAAATCGATCGATCGACATTTTCACTTTGTCAATTAAATCGAATCGAATGGTTGGGTATCGAATCGAAATAATCGATATTCTGCAACCCAATAACGGCGTATGATTATTAATAAAAAAATACACCTTTCCCAGATATTTTCATGTTAAACTAACGCAATGTGAAACTCTGACTAAGTATTAAACATTTTCCTATGGCTTTTGTAATAGAAGTTGGATGGAATGGTATACTTTACTCAGGCATATGGCCATGACACTGCTTATCAAACTGAATCGAATCCAATCGATATATATCGGAAAGAGTATGGCAACTAATCAAATTGAAAAAAAGGGATATCAGTGACATCCCTACAAATAATTGTGCCCTACGAGCACGTTATGGTGTATCGAAACGAATCGAATCGAATCGAAATATATATCAATTAATCGAATCGATAAAATTTCATATCAATGACATCCCTAATATATATATATATATATATATATATATATATATATATATATATATGTGTGTGTGTGTTTATATACCAGTATATATACATATATATGTATATATATATATATATATATATATATATATATATATATATATATATATATATATATATATATATATATATATATATATATATATATATATATGTGTGTGTGTTTATATACTAGTATATATACATATATATATATATATATATATATATATATATATATATATATATATATATATATATATATATATATATAATTATATATATATATATATATATATATATATATATATATATATATATATATATATATATATATATATATATATATATATAAATATATATATATATATATATATATATATATATATATATATATATATATATATATATATATATATATATATATTGTATATATATATATATATATATATATATATATATATATATATATATATATATATACTTTCCATAAAACACTCTTTCCGTACTCTAACCCATACATGAAATGGGAATAGATTTCTAGAAGTATAGGTTAGAGGATGGAAAGAGTGTTTTATGAAAATTAAACCACGAGCGCCAGCGAGTTGGTTTGATGAACATAAAACATGAGTGAAGTACTCTAACACATTTAGCACTCAGTGTCCACTACAATGCTGGCCTCTGATTGGTCTAGCCTGACCTACTGTTTGTTTTTGTCCTCTTTTATTACTGTGAATTCTCATAGTAATACAAAGGGGCAGTTCGGATTCTCATAGAGTACTCTTGCAGTATTTTATGAAAAATAGAGCACGGCAATGAAGGCTACTGATTGGTCCAAACCGCCTAACTGTGTGCTAATCATAGGGAATTTAACTATTGCTATTATAGTAGTGTGACCCAGAAAATCATGCCTGGTGAAATGCTCAAATTTAAGTCGTATCTAAATTGCGCTCACCGCTAGTATGGTCGGCTTGTCCAAATAGAACAGCCCCCATCCAGTCAAACCAATGGGTGCCCCACTCAGCCTGCTGACAAACATCTGAACCTGAATAGATAAACAAATACATAATAAATACATAATATGACAGATGATCAAAGTATTACTATGGGATGTGAGAAATACATGTTATGAAGACTTATCACAATACTGTTTTTGTCTGAATTTACCAACAGGAAATATATGAAAAATAACTCTACCACCCTATCCTTTTGTACAGCCAATTGCTGTTCATGATTTTACCATTTACCTGTTTGATACTCATACAAGTTGTTATGCAACTTTCGAAGAGAGTTGGTGTGTAGAGCACTACAGTCTATGATACACTGCTCAGAGCTAGGGGACATGAAGTGGGCTGCCACCCATTTGAGTCACAGCTGATAGCAGTTGAAAAACATGGCTGCTACCAGGGGCTGCTAGGGGCTGGCTGAGGCTGCTGGCAATACACAAAATTCTCCACTCATGGGATCACTAAGAGAAAAAGGAGGACAGCATCCTATTCTTGAAGTGTATTACTTTCATATAAGCTAATATGTATGTGAGCCTTTAGTTCCCCTTTAATAGTGATATTTTCCGGTTCACCACCACATCTATGAAAATTGGACTTTGAATACGATTGTATATACGCTACCTACATTAATTTCTCATTGTATTTCTTTCTTTCGCACGTTATTTATATTATATTAAGTATGTATTAGAGAGCTTTTTGGGAGTAATATTCATAAGTATGGAATTATGTAGCGCAAGTTACAGTCAATAAATATGCATACAGATTGTTTAAAGATTGTGGTAATACATGTTTAGGAAATGGTTTTCCAAGTACTATATCATTTTGTGGAATTATTCATCGTTTTTAACCTCAATACACACCTGCGCGCTTTTCTCTGCAGAAAGTCTGCTCATATTTATCTTGTATAGGACTTCCAATGGCGCGTGTGCCTGAAATATATAAAACACAATTACAATAAGATTAGGCACTGATGACACTGATAATTCAGCAGTTGCTTGTAGTATCTAATTTGTGCTTAGTCCTAGGCAAGGAACTACTTCTATCTCTGTACATTTGACATGAATACTAAACCAATTATGAACCTTGTTTACCCAGATTTACTTTTGGAATGACTCACAAGTTGACCCCAAATGAGATGATTTTGACCAACCAGTGTGACCCCCGTTGGCGCCATCTATCACACGCCACAGGAACTAACATCTTGACGTTAAGCAGACGCTAAAAACGAGAGCACACAATCATAGACTAGGAGCTAGTCTATTATATCTAAGGTAACAGAGAGATGAAGAAGCGGTGCCAAATAATTAACCCATTTATGCTTAACAGTTATTTTTTGAAATCGTCATCTGAATACTACCTCGGAAACTAAGGTATTTTTCACCAAATATTTAAAGGGTAGTTAATGGAAGTGTTCTGATCATCTGATTAAGATTTCTCAAACAAATATTTACCCAACTGTGCATTTGCCAAAAATAATGCATTAAAGTCATCGAGCTGCTTTTGGCAACTGTGAGCAATAATGGGTTAACGTTTACCTTGCGTTATGGCCTCATAATGCGCACGTACAGTGACTCAGTGAGGGTATCATTTTGCAATAGTTTTCATATTCTCTAACTGATCCGTGCTCCAGACACCCGTTTCCCACTCTCACTTTGCATGTATTTACTGATTGATATTTAAGTGGCAGGGTTCCCAACATACTTGTTTTATTAATGCACATGGATAACATAATTTCTGCTGACAGTAGTGCGTAGGTAAATACTCAAGACCACTGAGGTGATTTTGCTGTATATAACCCTGGAGGTAAATGCGGTGTTCCTAGCCATATTGGTGCAACGTATTGGACACATTTACTTAGGAAACCTATGTTATTTTTTGATGTGTGTAATGGCATATAAGACATTTATTGAGGTTTTGGATTTGTGTTTTGTATATATGGTCAGAGTGAGAGATAGTGTGCTGGTACTTTGTGTACTGCTGTGCAGTGAACCTTGCAGTTAGTGTGGGTGCAGCATTGTGTTGCTGCTGCAGAGTGATCTGCATGTCCTTTGTCTTGGTAACTGTGTTCATGATGAAAACAATGTAGTGTGGGCTGGTGCATGTTTGTTTATTTGTGACATGTACTATTTTTGCATACAAATTAGCATATTTGCAGAGGATTGTGGGGGTTTTCTGTTGAGAGGCCATATTGACTGGGCCATTGGAAGGAAATGTATGGTGTACAAATAGCCAGTAAGTTGAACATTATTTGTTTGCCTAATCTGTATATTACTTGCATTATAAGTCTGTATATCTATTACTGTAGTATTCTGTATCTTTGATAGAGCATTTCTGTACATTTGATTATAAAGATTGACTTTATTTCTGCATATTTAGTCACTTGTTTGAGACAAAGGAATTGACCATGTGTTACCTGTCTACTTGTCTATTGTGTTGCATTGTGATTTAGTTGAGATACTTATGAGTGCTTTGTGTTTTTTGTAGAAAACGTGTAATGGTGTATCCCGTATCTGTGTACTGGTGGCTCGTGTTTGCGTGTGTTTTGATACATCCATGGGAGAATAAAGATCATTCAACCAGGAACAAAGGAGTTGATTGTGAAGTCTCCCCCCAAGACATAGTTTTTGGCTACAATCATCTACAGTTCTACAAGATGGCTGACGTTGCTACCCTCAAGTCTTCATGCTTTGGTTACATTGGGCAACTCAACAAAAAGTACAGAGAGATCGAGATTCTGCTGATGGACTACAGTAATGCTGAGGCTGTTGCCACCAAGAATAGGAGGCTTTCTGAAGTGTTTGAGTTGTTTGAGAAGAAAGTGGTGGAGTACTGTGAGGCTACTTCTGAATCAGTTCCAGATTTCCAGTCTGCAGAGGCCAATCATCAGGAGTTCCAGACAAGAATTCAGGATTGGCTAGGATTAGTTGAGGCAGAAAAGCAAAAATCTGGTCAGAAACTTAAGACAGAATCTGAGTCTGGTCATCATGGCAACGGAGACAATGGATGTTCAGTGATGCCACCTGGTGGTGAAAATGTGAACCAAAACAGAGCACCATCAGTGAAAAGTCATTCTAGCAGAGGTTCTAGTAGGGCATCTGGCAAATTATCGACTACTAGACTTAAGGAGGCTAGAATAAAACGAGAACTGGCAAAACTTCGTGCAGAGCAGTTGGCTGCTGAGCAAAAGCTGATCCAAGAGCAGTTAGCCACTGAACAGAAACTGGTACGTGAGAAGGATGAATTAGCTTTACTTAAAGTGAAAAATGAGTATGATCAAGCTAATTTAGAGTGTACTTTTCTTGAAGAAGATGATGTTAGTGATGTTGATGTTCAGAGTAATGATGTCAAAACTGGTCAAGCATGTCCTATTGTTCAATATCCTGTCAATGTTATGTCTGATGGTGAAAATGTTGATTCTGTGGGCAATAATCAGTTGCATGAAGATACTGAGAAGGTGACTTGTCAGAACAAGCGTGAATCAGGTGTTGGGTTTGTTGGAAATACAACAGGTGTGCAATGTGGTAGTGTCAATAACCCTGTGTGTAATGTGACAAATGATTTACCTAGTTTAGTCAATGCTATGCTTTTGAATCTGAACATACCTAAACAGGAAATAAGCCCTTTTGATGAGGACCCAGCTGAATACTACATGTTTATACACAACTTTGAAGTTAATATTGAGAGCAAGGTGGTTGATTCAAATTCAAGACTTACCTATTTGTTGCAATACTGTAAGGGTAAAGCAAAGAGAAGTATTGAGAATTGTGTCCTCTTTGGTTTAGATGGGTATGTTAAGGCCCGGGAAATACTTCAAATGCAGTATGGTCATCCTCATGTGGTAGCTCATAGTATGTTGGATAAGTTATGTTCTAGAAATCAAATTAAACCAAATGATGTAGATGCATTGTGGGACTTGGCTAGGGAAGTCCAATCCTGTCAAATTACTTTGAGCAAAATCGGTGGTCACACTAGTACTGACCAGTTACTCAAAATTCAGAGAATCCTGCCCTTTCGGTTACAGGGCGAGTGGGCTAAGAGAGCTAGTGCAGTCATTCAAATTGGCAGGGAACCTACTTTAGATGACATGTCAAGGTTCATTCAGAATTCTGCTCTGACTAGTACGACAGTGTTTGGCAGGTGTGTGGGGCAATACCCAAATAGTGAATTGATGAAGCCAAAGGTCAAGGTCAAAGGTGGTAGTGGTCCTATGGCTAGTTCTTTTGCTGTTACTGCTGGTAATGTCAAACAGCAACCTGTGTCAAAACCTGTTCATGTTTTTAATGCCAAAGTGTGTGTTTGCTGTTCTGGGAGCCATAAGCTTGAAGATTGTCATAACTTCAAGCAGATGTCTCTTGAGAACAGACGGAGTCTTATGAGGGAAAAAAGATTGTGTGATAATTGTTTCTACCCATATCACTATGCCAGGGGCTGCATGTCGAAGGCAGCATGCACTCATGATGGTTGTGGAAAGAAACACCACACACTTTTACATTTTTCACAAGACAGTTCAGGTAGTGTTGGTACTCAGGTGAAACAGACAGCTGCTCCTACTTCACAGACAAGCAGCAATGCAGTGTTTGAATCTGCTGGTCATGCAAATAACAATACTGGAAACGATGAAGGGAACAGTGAGTCCTTGGTGCAGGTAGCTAGTAGTTTTGCTACAGATTCCTCCAGGGTAGGGGTGTACCTTAGGGTTGTTCCAGTGGTTGTGAAAGGGCCTGACAGGGAGATTGAAACACTTGCATTACTGGACAATGGTAGTCAAATTTCCCTCTGCAGCAAAAAGTTGTTTGAACTTGTTGGTATACAGGGTGAGGACAGACCTCTTACTATGTCCACTATGAATGGTGTTAAGCACATGGATGCTGCTGAGTCCAATATTATTGTGAAATCTGTTACAGGTAGTGATGTTATTGAGATGTCAGTCACTGCAGTTGACAATATGCCTGTGTCTTGCACACTGCCATCTCTCAAGGATGTTTCTAAATGGAAGCATCTTAGTAATGTTGAGTTTCATAAACACTGCAGTGGTAATTCTGAGGTACTCCTCCTGATTGGTGCTGATGTCCCAGAGGTGTTCTGGGTTTTGGAGGAAAGAAGGGGTGGCAAGAAGCAACCATATGCCATCAAGTCCATCTTGGGCTGGACTTTGTCTGGACCTGCCAATTCTCCGTCAACAGAGGAGGTGGGTGTTGGTTGTTTTCTGGTCACTGACTTGATGGGGCAAGTCAAGAAGTTTTGGGAAACCGACTTCGGTGATAGTCTCCTCAAGTCAGACAAGGATGTTGGCATGTCAGTTGAAGATCGTCGAGCTAAGGCCATCATGGATGACACTGTGACCATGTCTGACGGTCACTACATGTTGGGTTTACTATGGCGATCTCCTGATCCTTATTTGCCTGATAATTATCAAATGGCCAAGTCGCGGTTGAGCATCCTGAAAAGGAAGTTCCTGCGTGATAAATCCTTACATGAGAAATATACTGAGGTAGTTGAGGGATACTTGGAGAAAGGGTTTGGTAGGGTAGTCCCTCAGACTACAGAGTCTCAGTCTGAGTCTAAGACTGAATTACGATGGTATTTACCCCATCACCCAGTGTACCATCCTCATAAGCCTGGTAAAACACGAGTGGTTTTTGATTGTTCTGCCAACTATGGTGGCACCTCTCTCAATGATCAATTACTGAAAGGTCCTGATTTCCTTAACAGGTTAGTTGGTGTATTGACAAGGTTTCGAGAAGAGTGTGTTGCCATAGTGGCAGATGTGGAAGCCATGTTCCACCAGGTTAGAGTTATAGAAAGAGATTGTGGTGCCTTACGATTTCTGTGGTGGCCCCATGGTGACATTTCCAAAGAACCTGTAGACCACCAAATGCTGGTTCATATCTTTGGTGCCACATCTTCACCTAGTTGTGCAAGTTATGCCTTGAGAAAGTCAGCAACTGACAATGCTTCTGACTTTGATAAGCTAACTGTAAGCACTGTGCTCAATGATTTTTATGTTGATGATTGCCTGGAATCAGTTAAAACCACTGAAGTAGCTAAACGGTTGGTATCCCAGCTTTGTGCTATCCTAGCTAAAGGTGGATTTAGACTGACTAAGTGGCTCAGCAATGTTAGGGAAGTTATAGAGTCAATACCAGAACAAGAGCGTGCTGGCTCTGTCAAAGATATTGACTTGGACCACCTTCCCATAGAGCGCACTCTTGGAGTTCAATGGAATGTTGAAGGTGACTCCTTTGAGTTTCATGTGGTACTGAAACAAAAAGAGGAAACCCGTAGAGGTATACTCTCCATGATCAGCTCTATCTTTGATCCTTTGGGATTCTTGGCACCATTTATACTCCTTGCCAAGTTGCTTCTTCAGGAGTTATGTCGCCAGGGTTTAGACTGGGATCAGACAGTTAGTGCAAAGGATCTTGGCCTATGGCAAGATTGGTTGGCAGATTTGCCTAAACTATCTGAGGTTTCTATACCCAGGTGTTTCCATCCTGTGGATTTTGAACCAGTGACCTACCAGTTGCATAGCTTTAGTGATGCTTCAAATAGTGCTTATGCGTCTGTTACCTACTTACGTATGGTAGATGGAGCTGGTAGAGTCCATTGTGCCTTTGTTATGGGCAAGTCCCGTCTTAGTCCTTTGAAGGTCATTTCCATACCTAGACTAGAGCTCTCAGCTGCTCTCCTGGCTGTTAATGTTTGTCAGATAGTGAAAGCTGAGCTAAGATATCCTATATCGGATGTTATGTTCTGGACAGATTCTACTGCAGTTCTGCATTACATCCAGAATGAAAGCCGCCGGTTTCACACTTTTGTTGCTAATCGAGTGGCAAAGATACAGAGTGTCACTATTCCATCCCAATGGCACTATGTTGACTCTAAGCAAAACCCGGCTGATGACGGCTCAAGAGGCCTTAGAATAGATGAGTTCATAGAAAACGACAGGTGGCTCAAGGGACCTGAGTTCTTATGGAAAGATCCAGGCTTCTGGCCAGAATCTCCTATGGCGTCTAAAAGGACTGTGACTGATTGGGCTCAAGACCCAGAAGTTCGTAAAGAAACTCAAATGGTTTCCATGGTAACTGATGAGGAAAATGTGTTACAGAAATACTTGTCCGCATTCTCTTCTTGGTTCAAACTCAAGAGAGCTGTTGCTTGGTTGTTACGGTTCAGACAGTATCTTTTGACTCGCAAACTGTCACCTCAAGAGGTCAATGGTCTTAAGAAATCTCCTTTGACAGTTAGTGAGTTGAAACATGCTGAAAAGAGCGTCATTGCATTTGTACAAAGAGAATGTTTTCCAGATGTGGTGCAAGCCCTCAAGGGATCTAAGGGTACCCCAGTCAAGTTGAGTGGCAATTTAGTAAAGCTTTGTCCTATGCTCAAGGATGGAATTCTGAGAGTTGGTGGTAGGCTCAGAGAAGCTCCACTTCAAGAGGATGTCAAACATCCTATGATTCTGCCTAGTGACCATCATGTCACAAGACTGATTATCGGTCATTATCATGAGCTAGTGGGTCATTCGGGGGCAGGGATGACATGGTCCTCGTTAAGACAAAGGTATTGGATCTTGAAAGGGGGAGCCACTGTTCGCCATGTTATTGGAAAATGCTTTCCGTGTCGTAGACGGAATGCTCCTTTGGGTGAGCAAATCATGGGTGAGCTACCAGTGGCTAGGGTTACCCCTGAGCAGCCTCCTTTCACGAATACTGGAGTCAACTATTTTGGTCCTATCATGGTGAAGCAAGGATGAAGTCAAGTGAAACGCTATGGTTGCCTGTTTACCTGTTTAGCCATAAGGGCAGTGCATCTCGAGGTTGCTCACTCCTTGAATACTGATTCATTTCTGAATGCTCTTAGGAGGTTCATGAATAGAAGAGGTGTTCCAAAGAGGATCTTCAGTGATAATGGAACAAATTTCATTGGTGGAGAGCGTGAGTTACGGGAAGGCATTCAATCCTTCAATCAACAAAAGATTCATGGT
>OZ012698.1:31539381-31541618 GCA_963942565.1 Maea johnstoni
ATTCATAATAAATGTATTATTAAGTCACCAGAGGTCAAAAGGTCAATTTTACCCGTTTGCAATTTATTTTCAAGAAAATATTGTTTTGCAGTTTGTCTGGGAAAACTATATGGACACATACAATCAATCCAGGCGTGTCATCAGTATTTGCCATTCCTTACTAATATCCTGAGACCGACACCAGGTTTCTGGACTCATAATTGCAGAATCGATGGTGTTTTTTCCGTTACAACCTCAATACCCCATACAATACATGTAATTAGAATGTACCGGAAAATATTTTTGAAATATGAATAAACTATTGAACGATTACATTTTTAAAAAGTATCCATGTCATTATATGTATATCATATATGTTTTGTGATATTAACAAATCACTTTTTAAAAGGTTGCAAAACTAGGTCACCAGAGGTCAAAAGGTCAAATTTACCTATCTGGTTTATTCTTTCATTTGTGAAATTAAGTAGCGGTTATGTATGGTTATTATTTACTTTCGTATGTCAAATAATGTACTAGTATCTGACAACTCTAAGCCAACATAGTGCCATCTATGAGGTTTTAATGTGTATTTCCGGCCGGAAATGAACATATAAAGTGACATTCAGATGAATACACTGATATATGCCAAACCAGTGTTGGCCAAACATACCTGTGTATTGAGCTGGGTAAGCATTCTATCTGGAGACTCAATGATAGTCATTGTTTGAAATCCTCCATCGTATAATAAAATGTAATCTATAAGTATTATGAAATTATTGCATACTGTATGCGTTTGAGTAGTACATAGTACATGAGTAGCACATGTGTAGTGGGGGCATACCCTGATGGGCGTGGGCCAATTGCGGAAGAGGTTGTTAGTGTATTTATGTAGTGTATATATAGAGAAATGTAAGTTAATTATAGTGCTGATAATAACGATTCGGTGTTTGCTTACTTCTGTTTGTTCTATCTTTCCAATATGCAGTTAAGCAGGTCTATCCCTTTTCAAATTCTTCTATCTTGTTTCCTTAAACTTCTCCACTTTATACACTTTCTTGACAAATTTCTGAAGTAAAAAGAAGAAGCTCGTTTTTTTGCTAATTCTGGCTAGGTGTATTGAGACTTTGGCAGAACTATAATGCTGTTAACTATGTTGCACCTACTAGCATTCTCTTTTTCACTATACTATGCAAATGAAAAGACTATTAGATATAAGTGGACTAGAGTATTTGAATGAAAATAAATTTGAATTTAAGTATTGTCACTTTTTATGCCATATTTAGGCTAGGTCGTGCCTAGCTAGTCGTACCTTCCCATGCTACACATATCATATATGCGTTTGTGACTGCCCTTGCGAAAACTTCATTATTGGAATGTTACTACTTCAGTTGAAATTCCACTAGTGAAACAATAATGATAATTGGCTCATTCGCTAGTGTTTCCTTAGTAGAACGTCGCTGGTTAAAAGTCATTTATGTTTCACTACGTTGACGATTGGAAAGCCACTACTCCATTAGTGAAACTTCACTAGTCGAGTAGTGATTTTCATTAGAGAAGTTTAATGAAATGCACCCCACTGTTTCCACTAGTGAAACGAATTTTCCTTAGCAACCACTAGTGGAAACTGGTGGGACTGAGGAGTTATACCGTCAACAACTTATAGATGGCGCCAACATCACAGAGAAATGAAACACCACGGGTAAGTCAAGGTAAGCTTGTGGGGCTAATAATTGTGAATAATGTTTTACTCTTTAATCATTTGACAATTCAGCCTATACAAAAGGTATGTTGCCCGAAAGTTCTTCTGATGAGGAATACATCAAACATAACAAAAGTACCCATACATCAAGGTGTAAGACATTATGGGTAAAAACTGAGAAAACGCGAGTTTTCCAACGGAGTTCCTATCCACAGTTATGGTACAGAGACCTTTAGACTTCACTGTCCTATCATATTTTCCACAATCACTGGGTATAAAAAAATTCTTGTGTAATGTGGCGAACCACTTTTGTTTAACATGGCCTTCAGGAATGAAACTGACCGACATCGTTTCTCAAATACATAGGTCTATGTGTTTGTCATTTTATTCAAAGTTGTTGGACCACATGTTTGCTCCATATGTAAACAAGTAAAAAAAAAAAGCAACTACTCCTCGTGAGTCCACTACTGAGCCGGCGCCCGAATGGACGAAAAGTGCCTCTCTCAGTGCCTGCCTCCTGCTAGGGGAGGAAAGTCGTGTGGGCACTTCGGTGGATACA
>OZ012698.1:31544318-31599318 GCA_963942565.1 Maea johnstoni
CGAAGAATTCGGCAAAAACATTTCAAAACATTTATTCAACATTTTGTTAATGTCATTTTTAACATTTCTTTACAGCTTAGTTCAGATGTTTCACAAATATTTCACAGGATGTGTTCTTGATATCAAACCGATGTTTAAAAAAACATTTGTAATATGCAGATGTATAACATTTATTTAAAATGATAATAAAAGATAGGATAATGTTATCATACATTATCGCAGAAAATTATTGGTTATTATTTTCTAAATATATATCTAGATATTTAATTTCAAATTTGTTCAGAAATATTTTGTAACTTTGTAGATACAATACTTAATTAATATTTAAAGAAACATTTGTAATGGACAGCTTTAAAACATTTATCTTTAAATGTTAGAAAAATTATAGTTTAATATGATCAAACATATTTTGGAAAAATATTGTTTAACATTTTATCAGTGTAAATATTGACATTTTTTTTATTTATAATTTTTCAGACGTTTTAGAAACATTTTAAAGAATGTTAATAAAACATTCTATAAATGTTCAAAACAACATTTGTAATACGCAGATGTAAAACATTAACTATAAATGTTGATAAAAGATAATATAATGTTATCAAACATTATTATGAAAAAAATATTGGTTAATATTGTGAGAAAATATTCCTTTATTAGGCAGCTTTAAAAGATTTATTTTAAATGTTAAAAAAATTACAGTTTAATATATTCAAACATATTTTGGAAAAATATTGTTTAACGTTTCATTAATGTATAAATTGATATTTTATCTATACTTTTTCAGACGTTTTAGAAACATTTTAAAGTATGTTAATAAAACATTCGATAAATGTTAAAAACAACATTTGTAATACGCAGACATTAAACATTAACTAAAATAATGATAAAAGATAACATAATGTTATCAGACATTATTATGAAAAAAATATTGGTTAATATTGTAAGAAAATATTCCTTTATTCTCGTAAATGTTTTACTAATATCATATTTTTATTGCATAACATTATTCACATTCATTATTTCACTAATGTTTTCCCTGTGGTTATTGAACATTTTGCTAATGTTTTATTCATGTTTATTGTGAATGTTTCTAACAATTTTTTTTCAGTCCTTTTAAAAATATTTTGAAAATATTTTGTGTTTGCTGGGATGACCCTTCATTTCTGGGTATGTCACATCCAGTGTAAACTCGTCAGGTCAAAGGTCACTTCCTGAGCCATGCTGTCACAAAATGCAGTTCATTACAAATAGAGGGCAGCACGGTAGGTATAGAAAATATGATATAAATTTATATATATATGTATATATATATATACATATGTATATATATATTTATTTATATATATATATATATATATATATATATATATATATATATATATATATATATATATATATATATATATATATATATATACATGTGTGTGTGTATATATATATATATATATATATATATATATATATATATATATATATATATATATATATATATATATATATATATATATATATATATATATATATATATATATATATATATATATATATATATATATATATATATATATACCGTATTACCCCGCATACACCCCGCACTTTTATACACTGCAGCACCTACGTCAAGGAGGGGGTGCGTGTTATCTCCGGGTACATAAACCAGAACATTTATACATCGATGCTATGGACGTGTAGGGCATGGTCGAAAATACTTTGTAGGGTTCCTATTGTCTATTGGCCTGTCACCATGACGACGGATGTACCAGATAAGGTTTGAAAATAGACTTTTCCCGTACTGTTAATTGATATCACTTGCACAGTGACTCGGACGGAGCACTATAAACATTGTACGATTTAAGCCTCTAATTCTCAATTAACGCAGGTTACGGTACTTGGGTCAAGATTCCCACTCCCCAACTCCGCCTGCGTGTTATAAACAGGGCATTGTATTATACATATGGGAAAAGGACTTGGGGAGGGGGTGCGTATTATCTATGGGGTGCGGGGTATATGCGGGGTACTACGGAATATATATATATATATATATATATATATATATATATATATATATATATATATATATATATATACATATATATATATATATATATATATATATATATATATATATATATATATATATATATATATATATATATATATATATAACATTTGGTACAATATCCATAAAATATAAATACAAAGAATACAAATAACAGGAAGGTCATAAATACAATTGTGGAGGATTGCCGTACGAAGCGATAAAATAAGAATACAAGGAAGTGACGACAACACAAAAAAGGGAAGAACGAACCCTAAGGGGCCTTAAAGAACTGAAACTGGTGGAATTTAGAAAATTCCTAAATACAAGAGATGAGGGGAAAAGAAACTAATTAATCCGTGGAGGAATGGTGTACATTCACTTCTGACATGACCACTTTTGCATATATCTACATAGCATCAACATCGCCATCTCGTGGGCAAAATAGGAACTATTTAACCAAACAATTAGAATGCGCCGGCGTAGGTCGATGTGGTCCTCAGCTGGTCATTCATGCTGCGGTCATTAGTGTGAGCCGTGACTGCCATTTCCTATTTGGGACCCAAGAGAGAGTATTGCGTCACTGAGTCTATCCATCCATCCATCCACCATCTATCCATCTCTCTCTCTCTCTCTCTCTCTCTCTCTCTCTCTCTCTCTCTCTCTCTCTCTCTCTCTCTAATATATATATATATATATATATATATATATATATATATATATATATATATATATATATATATATATATATATATATATATATATATATATTAGTATGCGGAATAAACTTACTAAGTTTCGAATATGTTCGTCGATTGGTCGTCGCAAAGGCCTGATAACAGTTTCAAATAGATAGGGATTTCCATTTCGAAGATTTCGATATTCGTCACTTTTTCTGACATAGCTAGGCTGAATCATGTACAGCTAGTCGTAGGTGGAGGAAGAGGTCGGAGTACCAGGCGAACACTACCGCCTAGCCCGTTGCAGGTCACTGGCAACGTTCTCATGTGCCCCAGCCGGAATTCGAACCCTAGTGGTGAAGTAAACACCTAAGACAACTTGGCCATCGGGGCAGGCCCCACACAACTAGAAAGATAAACGTAACTACATGGATTTGTTTCAAGGATACAAAAAATGAAAAGGTGTCTCTTTGTAAGGGTGGGGTTAGTGTTAGCAATCGATGGGAATGTAGAGTAAGCATCAAGTGCTGGAATATATACCTACTTAGTCTCCTTCATATACTTTGACAGAAACGTTACAGGTGATCCCTTAGTAAATACTAGTATATTCTAAATGAGGAACGTTCATTAACGCATGCGTCCTTTAATCACAATATCTGAAGAACCGAAGTGGAAATAAAACATGTGGATCACATCATATTCAAATAATCCGTCCCACAGATTATAGATTTACAATCACGAAACTTGCCGAAGCTTTAACTCGATATGCAGTCTAAAGAAAGGGCATTGTTTATGCAGCAAAGCCGGATACGTTAGTGAATATCTAGACGAACAATCAGATGACATTGGAAACGTGGGACGTGGGGGTGTGACGCACATGTTGCAGTTGCTACAAATCCTGAAACGCTTACTACGTAATTTACGTAGGACCACTGAAAAAGGAATCCGAAAATCTAAAAAAAGAAATAAAAATATGAATGAGGATCTTGAAGAGACAATTTTTTGGATTTCTAAGGAAAAGATGGTTTTCAGCGGGCTTCAATAGAAAATATCATTTTACTAGAGAAATTCATGATGAATGTTATTTGGTATTTAAGTAGAGCCGTTTAAGATAAAGGATATACACACTGGTATGTATGGACTTTAACAGAGTCAATAAAGAGACTAACATATGAATGGAAGTAGGTTTTGGTGAAACCGTGGACTGAAGACTTTAAACAACATTGGCTATAGCGTATTTTGGTATAATAGTTGAAATGAAATGTTTGTCAAAGGCAGAATGTAACCAAGAATTGCGTGAAACCATGTGTTCTTGAGAAACTGCAAAGTATCGCAGAACGGGCAGGCCATACTTAACACTGTACTGCGGGCATTTGTGGGCAAACTTTATAATGAGCGAACCATTTCATATTCTCTGGGGCTATCCTTTAAAAAAAAATCTGGCCCTGAAAATCAAGAAAAAATAGAGAATTTCTGGCTTCGCGCGAGGGGAAAATAATCTGACTCGATTAATATACAAATATGACATACCTGTAGGGTGTCCACCAGGAATAACTTCCCAGAGAGATGATTGTCCCCTCGAGGGGAAATTATTCCTGGTGGACATCCCACAGGGATGTCATATTTGTTTTATTATACCGCACAAAATACATAACACTAAAGGGGGAAACATTACTAAAAACATGGGTTTTGGATAAATACTCGTCGTCTGCCTTGTTGAACTAGTTTCACCGGTAGGTCACTCAGCAAACTCCGAGGGTGTTCGTAGGTATTGTTCGGGCTAGCGGTAACTAATCAATTAGCCCCTAGCTGTTGCTATAGCCTTGGATTAAGAAAAGAATGGATATGTAACGAGAGACCAATTACTATATGCCCTATAGTTACATGCTAGCCTCATGCCAGGACTAGCAGATAAGGCAGCAGCACGAGGTCACATGGGAACAAGGACCAATCAGGGCTCCCGCATCGATTACATTACAGAGAGACCTTATCTCCACCACCTGCTGGGGGTGCCCAGAGCACCTATTAGCGACTATTAATTGACACTGGTTGAGGCTAGCATGTTCAGGTTGACCGGCTGGTTTCCATTCCATGTGTTGGTCTTCTAAGCTATAGCCCATAAGCTGTTAAGGACAACTGCCTATCGCTTCGGGGTGAGGTAAACATGACGATAAATCCATGGCCCTTGACTAACCAGAATCAAGAATCTTCACGTGAGATATACTAAAGAAGGATACACCACCTTAAGGGGATGTGATTGTGAAATTAGTCAATGGCATATGAAACTAACACATCCACAGTCGCTCCTACCTCATTAAGAATTTCATTTCCTTTACATGTAGTGTGTGGACATTGGAGAATAATATGATAAACACAATCTATATTACTCAGATGTCTCTGGTCCGTCCAAGTCTCGTTCGCCAAGTTAAGGTGATGGGTACCATTGCAAGCCAGTTAAAAGCCCTGTCCCAAAACACGCCTCAAAGCAGCATAATCCTATATCTAGGTGTATCTCCAGGTTCCTGAGTGTTATCAGGTAGAGAATATCATCGCCATCTGTCATTATTCAATCCATATTCTGTTTTGAAAATCAATATCATTTTAAATCTGTGCGTCTCTGATGTGATAAGACACTACAGGGAAGGCCGTAGAGCAGGGTATTCTGTTTGATATTTACAATAGCCGAAACAAAGACATCTAAACATGAATCTACCATGACGTATGATGTGTACCCCCACACACTGCTCACCCGAATATCCTACCTTCTCCATTGCCAGAGCGCTAAACTATGTGTCCTATTAACGTCAGATAATCGAGAGGAATCTGCATGCCTTCCCAATGTACCCATCCCTTATCCTTCACTATTCCTTTCCTGTACTTCCTGTGTTCTGGAGCCTGCCTTTCTCTCGGCCTGAGATTGCCTGAAGGGAGCTGGCCATGCTACAAGTCAGAAAGAACTACTCGGGATCTGTGGTTTATGGGGGACCACCCTCGGTTCCCCACTCGTGCTGCGCACTCGTGCGGAAACTTGGGTTCTCCCCCATAACCCACGGCCCCTCGTGTTCTTTCTATTACTTGTCCAATTGGCATTACACATCTAGACCACATGAGACACAAGTTAGTAAACACAGGAAGTGTCTATCAGTACTGGGAACATAAATCATCTTCATTTCCTTTAGTATTGGTTCAAAGTCGCAGGGATTTGCATACCTAAACATCTTGAATGTGATTCAGAGCAGTGAAATATCTACCTTCTAGCAGAGATATATAGATTAAAGAGATATGACACAGATAGTAATAGCTCCTACACCAGTCACACACTATTGTTATGCAAATGAGCTCTTATCTGCACCCCAATCATACCCAGGAGCTCAACCTGGCTCAGCCGGGCATGTGCACTGCTCTACTTATCACCACTTCCTGTGTAGGCTGTACCACAGGGTAAGTTATGAATGGGTTGAGAAAAGATGCTAATCCAAAAACTCATGATGATTAAGTGTTTCTTTGAGTTGCCTTAGCAAAAATATTTCTGTAAATTGTACCATTCCTCAGTTCTTCACATATTCATAAATTGAAACAAGATAGTTCTAAAATCCATACCCCCATCTATTTTAATACATTGTAAAGCTGTAAATAAGCCTATATTCCCTGAGTTCTTTACAGTACCATAGCTTTGTTGTCCAAAAAGAATACATGAAGTTTTCCTAACTAATGGCATTCTGTTAGTTTGTCTATTTCATGGTTTCACAGGTCCATAACATCAGACAGGATGCAGTGACAAAACATGATATTTTCCTGTCTCAGTGTATTGTCTTATTCTACTGTTGTGGATTGCCTTTACTCTCAGATCCACACCTTTCAGGGGCAGTACAGGACACACCTGTCTGATTGCAATCCCCAGGTTGGACTTCTTTTATTTCCTCAGGTCTTGAAAAGACAATAAGCTAATTGGTGTCAGACGGGATGGGCCTCATAACATCCTAAGTGAGGGTATTGTCTGCTGTCAACAGGCAGAAACAGAATTACAGTCTAGATATTTGATTTGCAGACTTATCAAAGAAGTGTCATTATAGCTTGGAAAACCTCAAGTATGTTTGGTGGATGGAGAGGGTTAATCAACCTCTCAAGCAGATAGTTTCAGTTTTTACCTTTTGAGGAGGCTTAACAACCTGGACATTCTAGGAATGTATGTGAGTACTGTTAGATATTTTATTTGTTGAATGGCTATGTTTAATTAATGTTAGCCTTGTTGCAATGAGCATACGTTTGCTTCAGTTTAAGACTTTTGACGTATCTTCAGGATGCTAACATAGGTATGTGTCATCAGCACTATTTCAATAAATAACCCCTTATGTGACAGCCTATTTCTAGTTTATTTGTCTGTTGATTCCTTGGACCTGAAGTTGACCTCAAATTTGAGACTTCAAAATCCTGGAAACTAGAAAATGCAGCACAGGATAGCTTGATAATAGGAAATTCTAATCTATTAATATTTCAAAAAAAGTGTTTTATTCAACATCCAGCATACAAAATGGCAGAACATTTAATTCCATTATTACCTTAGATAAGGTCCAGAAAACCGGGAAAAAATACTATTTCAGGTGAACAAATTTCTTTGAAAATAGTACAGCCTCAGAGATTAACTTCTATATTTATCTATTTCACCTTATAAACAAACTTGAAAGTGTTGGTTTCTGAGAATTAGAAGGTGGAATTTACTAAAAATGACTCTCATGACTGATGTTTAGTCTTATCACAAGTGAAATAGAGTCCCCGGTTGAACCACCCCAAATATGTGTAATAACACTAACATCAATTAAGCATCGTAAACAATAGTTCCTACATTCATCCCCAGAATCTCTATATTGTAAAGCCTCACCAAAAAGTAAAATTCATGTCTTACATGTTTGAAAGTACTAGAGGTCCATTCAACCTGCTACCCAACCTGCTAGGCAAGATGGCCGCCTTCCTTATCTAACTGAGCTCCTAGGTAAGATTTCCCTCCACAGTGTAAAGCTAATGGACTGCATGTCGAGTTGCCACTCCCTTTAAGTAAAACTCCCTGCTTCTAGACAGAGCCACTGGCACCTAATAAACCACTAAGCTGCTTGCCACCCAATGACACTGACCACAGCAGCAAGAGTTGTAGAATGATTCAAAATGGCGGCGGCCATGACTCAAAGGAGTTGCTATTCACTAATTGCAATTTCATATTTCTCCTTGTGTGGAGCTCTAGGGCTTCCCTGTATATGACAGATGGTGAGCTATGTCCATGAACTAACATATAAACCTATGATTTGTTCTTCCCCAAGTTCCCCTTTAAGCACTGCATGTGTTAGTTCAACAATATCGAAACCTAGAGCGCATCTGCTGTTATATCTGGCGATGATAACAGAAATGGGAAGATAGGTAGGCTGTGAACTTCACAAGTCATGTGTTGTCCGCAAAGGACCAATTTCGAGGACCTAATTTTGTTCATTTTCTGATTATTTGCTAGAGCGCTAATGCGTTATCACATTTATGCATTAAATAGTGAACCCTCTATACTTGCTGAACAAATTATGCACGCAATAATTGAATGAGCACGCTTTGAGCTGACATGATAAGCATTTGACAAAACTCTTATCATGCAGTTCAACTTTTGATACACGGTGCTATAAAATTAGTTATTTTTCGTAAAAGATATATCATTTGACGTACCACCTATACGAAATGATTAGAAAATCAAGTCCATAATATAATCCATTTTAATTTTATTTTCTTGCTTACTAAATATGCTCTCTATATAAGAAAAGTAAGTGAGATACCATGAGTGATTTGTTGAACTACGGGGCTTTAAGCGCGGGCAAGGATTTTGCTTTTTTATGAAATTTGACAATGCTGTAGGTATTCATTTCTGTATTATTGGAGCAACAAATATAACTAAGTGTGTGGTTAGGGCTTGTATGAAGAGTCATCTAAGGTTATGGCCGTTTCTGACGAGGCGACCCAACTTCACGCAAGGGCGGATCTAAGGGGGGATGGGGTGGGGGAGGGGTGTGGGTCCCGGGTGACCATCTCATGTGACACCTTTTGCACCACCACGCCACCATTGGTAACATTTGGAACTATAATTGTTATTTCCAATGCTGGGGTGGTCCACATAGTCGCCTAAATTAAAATGCATGATTTATTATAAAATGATGTTAACTCGTATCCTTACCAAAGTGGTTTTACCCCTAAACTTCAATACCTTCTACCTCCTGGTGGTCAACTGCAAAACTAAGTTTGACCTCAACCCCCTCATGAAATCCTCAGGCCTCGGCTGTTCCTTTCGGCTACCATGACAAGGCCGCAGTGATGCCCAACCCGCCGATCATGTACCCAAGTCTCGTTCAAGTAATATCCTGAATGGTAGCAGCGGGGTAGACGTACATGATAGACTGGTGGCGGCCTCTATTTAAAGATAATAATACGGAATAGGTGGGCCAGGGAGTCCTGTGAACGCACCTCAAAGATATTCCATTTTGCATCCACTTTAGTTCTGGACATATAAACCACAAAAGATAGAAATTTCTGCATTGTAGAACAGTTCCATCGCCGAATAATTGAACACGGAAATCAGGCCTCATGCAGGACGCCGCCATAGCAGAGCGCCGCTCGGGATGAATCTTGAACTAGCTCCGCCCAGGCATGCCTGTTGTATACATGTCGCTATGGCGACAACAGTCCCAGGTGCGAGGGAGCGAACTCGAGTATATACCTGTGATCATGATCGATGGTTTACACGCATCTCTGTATACTACTTGTCGCATGGCAGTATGAACGGGTCTCAAAGCTCACACGTAACTGACTGATGCATAAATCGAACTCAACGTGAAACTGCTGAATTATTCGAAGGGTACAGAACTCCCTAGCAACGATGGCGCAATCCCACAATGCATCGCGATAAGCGAACTCCAACTATCAATTATTTTGGATGAAGTGTAGTGACCATTTGTGTAACATTCACAAGGGCCAAGGATTTTACCACCAGCCTTGTCAGCGATTGATCCACACAGGAAATAACATTAAACGCCATTCCATAGCAAAGGTAGTTACGTTGACAGCGACAGGACAAGCTTTTTTAGTCGACAGACGTTGAAGAATGCAGGAGTGATGATGACTGGTTCACGACCCTCCTGAACTTTTAACCAGTGCCATTTTAGCCTTTTAGGACCACTGGTTGGTCCGGCTAACACTTCCTCTCCAGCATGGCGGCGGAAGGACTCAGTATAGGCGATCTCGTCTGCCTATACTCAGTGGAAGTTAACGGATTTGTCCATTCATTTCAAAGCAGGTAAGTTAATAATTTAATCGACTTCTGTCATAGTTCAAGCTGGTCGGCCAGTGATTCACGATTGATTTGGGATGACTGGGGCAGCTACTATGAGATGGCGTCATGCATACCCTTGCTCTTTGCTATTGTGCTATAGAAATTAAGATCTGCCGCTGAGCATTGCCATTGGTGCAGATTTATAGCAGAGACGTAAGTGTTTGTTGACAAAGCTGAGGCCGCCAAGGCCGAACCTTTTCAACAAACACCCTCGGCGAGGCTATACATTTGCACCAATGCTAAGTGGCAGGTCTTACTGGCTATTATAGCGCATTTGATTGATAAATAATTATCCTACAACTCTAAATGACACAAAAATCATGTTTTATAGTGGTTGCTCAGCCTGGATTTGGTCCCAGCTCAGGAGCCTCATTCTAGATTTCGTCCCGGCTCCCTGCTGTGAACCGGGACCACTTTGGAGCCACAGAAACAGCTTCTCACTGTACATAGTGTGTTTTCCAAGCCTAGATATTTTCATAGGTATGCGCTATAATATCAGTTATTACTGGCTGTGTACCAGTGTACTAGTAGTAGAGCTTCTTGGATACTTTAAGGGGAGCAGGAAGAGTTCAACACTGGCAAAAGGCCTTGTTGTGGACTATGTATAATGCAGGTATGTTTATTGACTGCTAAAATGAATAAAAAAACTGAAACTATGCTGGTTACTTGTTAATAGCTACCTTAGTCTGGCTTAGACTCACCTCTCCTGAGTGGGGCTATTACATTGACGATAGATTACCCCCTGAGATGAAAAAGCTATGCATATATATATATATATATATATATATATATATATATATATATATATATATATATATATATATATATATATATATATATATATATATGTAATATAATCGACTACATATATATGTAATATGTATATATATATAATCGACCACATATATATATATATATATATATATATATATATATATATATATATATATATATATATATATATATAAATATATATATATATATATATATATATATATATATATATCAGGGACCGACACTAACTTTTGAAGGCACTTGCCCATTCGGGCAGAGCGACCCCAAGTTTTGCTTGCCCGAATAAAAATCAACTTGCCCAAAAGAAAAATGTTAATTTGCACTTTGTTTATAATTTACACAGTGACATCCTAGTTTGGAATGACAATATCACTGTGAAGGGTTTTTTATTCCAAAATGACGGCAGAGATCTTAGTTTTACTCAATAAGAATCAATAATTTGTTAACTTAACATCGGCAAATAACAAAGGAAAAATTTCATGAAAAATGTACCAAATACGAAACTTTTCAGGTTGTGTGTGGGTATGCGGCTACATGTAATATGGAAGCGGCAACAAACTTACCTCTATTCCCCTCCTAAAAGATCGTTATACCAGCAATCCCGTCCGGTAAACAAAGCGCCATTTTGAAATTGACCGAAATCACGTTGATGATCTCGCCATGAACGTGATTTCGGTCAATTTCAAAATGGCGCTTTATTTACCGGACGGGATTGCTGGTATAACGATCTATTAGAAGTGGCGTTGTGGTTAGTATTTATCTTGACTTTTATCAATAATTCCTCGGGTTATCGATAGCGCTACTAGCTTGGCGCAATGATCAAGTTGGCAATATTTCGAGCACAAGTAAGTGGGAATACTAGCTTGACCGTTCGGGCTTTTCAAGTCAGCCATTAACTTGCCCGAAATCGTTTTTTTCACGCTCGCACTTGCCCCGGGCAATCGGACAAGCGTTAATGTCGAGCCCTGTATATATATATATATATATATATATATATATATATATGTATTACTATATGTATATATATATATATATATATATATATATATATATATATATATATATATACATACATACATACGTACATACATACATACACACAGTTAGAAAGAAAAATAGATATGCCATGTTAGCCCGTCTGCAAGTGTGTTGCCATAACTGTTGAATGACATGCACAGTGAATGATCTACAGGTGGCACCACATATAGAGTCTGTCCTGACTTTCCTAGAATCATACCCAGATAGATCCTTTCTAACACCACCTGGTGGGAAAAAAGTAAACTAACCTGACCAACTTGCATGCATCAACAATAAGGATTGATTTTTGGCATATCCTGAACAAAAGCACTGGTCCCAAATAATTCATATATACTTAAATGTCAATACCATGATTTATGTTATCTTGAACACCTTCGCATACGCCCTATTTGTCTGAGGTAGGCAAGGTTTTTATTGTATTATGAGTGCCTGAATTCAAGGCGTCAGGTCCTCCTAGTTTTAATTTCTGTGGGTAGTTCGTCATGAATACTTATGTAACACCTCACACAAGTCCGTAACTTGTTCCATCATAATTACTCCTAGTAAACACTGTGCCCTATTCCTGTATTGTCATTCCTATTAAACTATTTATTATTCATTAGTGTGCAGAGGATATTGGCCATATTACTGTAATGAGCCATTGGACTCCACTTGCCTATTATGAAGTACATTAACCCATTCACGCCTGGAGATCTACTTGATGGGTGTCTTCTGGACCTGTCATATTTTTGAAAATAACTTCGAAATGAAGCATGAATTCACAAACTATTGAAGAAGACTTGTATATAGTGTTCTGATTAACAATTCTCCTGCTTATATTTTCTGCATATTACTTATGTTAGGGAGATATAACCAAAATTGTCAGATATTCTTTGGCTGATACGGGCATGAATCTGTTAAGTTTCAAGTCACATTGAAATTATTTAACACATTATTTACAATAGTTTAGAAATAAAAATTAGCAACACTTGAATAAAATTGAATTTTTTTGAAGAAAAAAAGAATACCCCCAATTTTCTTTTTACTTACCTACACATCCTATATTTTTTCGGACTGTTAAAGGTAAGAAACAACTAGTTTTAGGCCTTACTAGACCACAGTACCTGTTAAACAATAGTCTGAGCACTAAGTTAAAATCTTACTACTATGGAGCAGCTGTGCTAGTGTTACTGTTGTATGTCATAATACAGGTGCTTTAAGAAGCTTACCTGTATTCAGAGGAAGGCAGGCAGTTGTTCAGTTAACCCTTATGCTGCTGGTGGCTAATTTGGCCATAACAGAATAATGCAAAAAATCTGAAAAATGACTGAAACCCTGTCAAATGGGTACTAATCTGAGAGTCCTCAGTGAGATCTATCCAATGAATATCAACATGACAAGGTTTAGATGGTTTTCTAAAATCTTTGCTTCCTTGTGTTTTGAACAAAAGTAGCCTAAGCATTAGAAGGGTTAAGGCTACCTAATGGGTCAAGTATGCTACAGGATTAACCCTTCCAATGCTGAGGCTTCTTTCATCCAAAGCACAAAGATGCAATGATGTTTTGAAAACCATTTAGACCCTGTCATGTCGGTATTCATTAGACAGCTTTCACTGAGTACTCTCAGATGAGTACCCATGTGCCAGGGTTTCATAAGTTTTTAGTGCATCATGTTGTATTGGCCAAATTAGCCACATGTAGAATAATGGCTATCCCCTAACAAAAGACTGTGTTCGACAGTAAGGGTGTTTTATGGGTACACAATTTATCTGAAAATACATTTTAGGTTCTATGTTCAAATGCAATTAAATCCCATCCTGAGTTACTACAAAAACACCTACCACTACTGGTAACTATGAAAAATCTGTTGGTACTCTTCCCATGTGAATAATCATTTGAATGGTGAAAGCATGGTTTGGAACAAAATGGAAGGAGACACGTTGATTATCTTCAGATCATCACCATCACTCTCCTTGAAATATTTTATAATAGTATTCCAGATTCCCTGGGTTCAACAAAATGGGTGTTTTAAGGGTAAAATAGGGACACTTAATTATCTGACTATCCAAAAGGTCTTTTGTACCAGGTTTAAAATAAGTGGTAGTCTGATTGTTCCAGCTGTGTGTAGGTAAGTGAAATGTTAGACAAGATGACATAAGATTACATTTTAGGTGTATGGAATATCAATGATAATACCATCATATCACACCCTCAATTATTCCTGGAACATTTACTAATTGCTTCTGATATTACGGAATACCCAATGGTACTATTCCGCTGTAATTAATCATTTAAATGGTAAATATGTATTGTGTAGTGTAAGGTCAGTCCTATGTAATTAATCATTCAAATGGGATTGTATAGGGTTCGAGAATGTTCAGAGGTACCGGTACTGGTACCATTAATTTATCGTTTCAAAAGGTACCGTATCATACCGCTTGATCTTGGCCAGCAGGGCGTCTGGGTGCCTTTTTGGACACCCAACCCCTTAGAAAGAACCTCTCAAGACACCCAATTTTTTTGTGTAGAATTTCTAAAAATCTCAATCTCAAGCTTATGATTGATTCTTCTTCATCTCCTTATGCTTCACATGACAATGCTTAATGATATCATGCCTTATTTTGATGAATTCATACATGTTTATGGTTGAAATATGAGTATATTGTGATCCCCCTTAAAAATTTGGATGCCCCAAAATTTTACAACTGCCAATTTTAGGCACCCAGTTCCTAAATCCTGGCTAAGACACTGTCATACCGTTTCATTCCTTAGAGGTACTCTTAATGATACTTACCTAGGGATGGGGATCGTTGAGAATTCTACGGTTCGGTTCGGTTCTCGGTTTTGCTTCTACGATTCGGTTTTATCACGGTTTCCTAAACGGTTTATTAATGACATTTCTTGGATACGAAACTACGCAATGGAATGCGTGGCTGAACTTGCCTGAACTGGAAAGTTCTTGAAAGTTCCTATATACTAGCTCCCTGGGCACTTTCTCTACGCTCAGAAGGCTTCTGAGCATAGTGAAAGTGGGCAGGGTACCAGACTTGAGAGATTTTGAAATGGCTGTTTGATCGTCGCGCTTGGCAGACATTGTGAGGCCAGCGAGGAGGTAGGTGCTGACAGTTTTATTACGCCTCCAGGAACCCTGAGCATGCATAGAAAACCGAACCGTTTAGAGGGAGGTCCGGTTTTTGACTGGTTAACCGCAATGCCCAGGCCGGTTTGAACCGGTTCCTGGTTTCCGGTCCCCATCCCTATACTTATTACTTACCTCTGTGAAGTAATCATTTATTAGGCATTGTAGATTCCACTGTGCAGTTCTGGTTATCCACAAGTCCATAGCCCCTTTAAACTGCTCTTCCCTGAGCCAAAGGCAAGTGAAATTGTCAAAAGGTGGGTAAGAGAAAGTGAAGTACCATCTACAATTTCCCAACAGGGCAAGATAATGCATTCTTGCTGCAATGTAATTCCCTTTGTTATAATGTAATTCATGTCAAATGGCAGGCCTAGGATGAGAATAAAATCTGAAGGTTTAAGTTAATGCATTCTGAGATGGTCTCCATTAATGATTAAATTCATTTTCCTCAATTGATTAATTGATACATGTTATTAATTGATCATTTCAACTCACAAATCAAATGAGAAATTTATTGAAGAAATACAAAATTTGGAAATTGATCTTTTTACTTGAGTGAGCTCTCCATATGTGGCAATATATTTTAAAGGTGCACCAGTCTCTGGCATCCCTAGAGGCAGCAGTTAACCCTTCCAATGCTAAGGTTCCTTCCATCCAAAGCATAACGATGAAATGATTTTTGAAAGCCTGATATGATATAATCCCTGTCATGTTGGTATTCATTGGATAGCTCTCTCTGAGGACTCCCTCATGAGTACCATTGTGCCAGGGTTTCAGTCATTTTTCAGATTTCTTGCATTATTTTGTATTGACCAAATTAGCCACCAGCAGCAGCATAAGGGTTAATGGGTATCTGTTTGCCTACCACACCATCTGTTTCCCAGAGAACCCTACAGGTGTCTTATGCACAGATATCCTGCAGGTGTTCCTTAAGATTCCTAAGCAAGAAATACCTGATGCAGACCTGATGAGGATAGCAAGTTATCATGGTCATAGATTTGTGCTGCTTCATTTTCATCCTGATACTGTACAGTACAAGAGAAGAGGGGGAGATTCAGGATTCAGAAATTGAAGAAAGAGAAAGTGTATCATCTGGGATATAACTACAAGTTGGATATATTCTCTAATGGTGTATGTGCCAGCCATTCGGATTTATCGTTGGATGAGGACTATCTAGATATGTTATTCAGAATGCCAGCCTTTGGTAGGATCAGGATTCTACACAGTCATCAGAGATGCTATTATTAATTTGTAAACTAGATATTTCCATCAGCAGTTATTAATAGTAATTAAATCATGGAAGTGTTTGCATCTTCAGATGGTTACAAGCACTTACTGATAGGGGACCATGTGTGCTTTCTCTCCAACAACAAGAGTGCAGCCGGCTTCATCTATGCTGTTCAGAGCAGGTACACATACATATATACATACATACATATACGCACACACACGCATATATATATATATATATAATATATATATATATATATATATATATATATATATATATATATATATATATATATATATATATATATATATATATATATATATATATATATATATATATATACATACATATATATATATATACATATATATATATACACGTTATTGTGATCAATGGAAGAGACCCTAACAACAACTAAATCTACAATTTCTAAATGAATCTTGATCATGAATGGATTAATTGATATCTTCCTAAAGATGCTTTGGTTATAAAGATAACACCCGGATACGCAGATCTTTTTCGGATTGATGCAGGCATGATAAGTTGATATCAGATCTTACATCATAGCAACATAAGGTTACCATTTAAAAACATTTAGCATGTAGTGCCGAATGTTTTTTTCTTATCTATTTAAATATCTGAATAGTCTCAAAATACAATACTCCCTTAGTGATAAGTGGTAGTCAAAGCAAGAAAAATCCAGGGGCTTAACCTGCTCTGTGGTATCCTAGCAAATTTTGGGATTGCTAAAAATGCGAAACCTTATATTTTGGGCTGATCATGAATTTGTAAACAAGTATTCTGGCATGTATTGTAGTTAACACTTGTGTTTGCTGAATAATAGCAATGAAATGACTTATTCGCTAACCCAAGCCCAGAGCTTAGTGCCAAGTTACTGGGTATGCTTACTGGCATGGAAATAATTCATGTTAACCCTTTTATACCAAAAAGGTGCCTTGTTATTTTGAAATGTCATGTGCGAAATGTTGGTTTCTGGAAACTTTTTGAAGAAGAAATGTTAGTTTTAATACAACCAGCATCAACCCTTGTGATATGTTCCAAAAGGTTAGGTATTATATAGATTGGTATATTGGTATTTCAAAAGGTATCGATTGGTATATTGGCACTTCAATTGTTTGACACATACATGACTAGAGACCAGCAGTTTCTATACTTCATTGTTCATACTATAGCACATAGTTCCATGGATAATTAATTATATTTGTCTGAGCTTGAGACCATAAGTTATTCATTTGATACAAATAAGTCGTTTAACCATTTCAATACCAAGCCTACTTTCTTCCAATGCACAAGGTTGCTAAGATTTTCGAAAACCATCCCTGTCATTTTGTTATTCATTAGATAGCTCTCACTGTGTACCCTCAGATGAGTAGCCATGTGCCAGGGTTTCAGTCATTTTTCCAGGTATTTTGCGGAAAATTAGCCACCAGCAGCATAAGGGTTAAATAGTACTGTAGTATTGCCTCAATGTATTGGATTTTTTTATTATTAAATACCAGCCCACTGGGATTAGTGGGTTAAGCCTTACTTATGATAACTAGGTTAATCTGGAGTATGTCACTAGGTACCTTATAATTCAGTGCGAAATAATTTGGGAATGTATATATAGTAAATTGAGCACCCAGACTTTGATACAGCATCTTATATATTAAAAAAGGAGGTAAATTTTTGCAAAATCATGTGAAAGTAGTTTCTTGTCTTGAAAGTCTTGAAGTTTGGCATGTAGAGTGTGTATTCTAATTGACCAATGTGAGATTCAGAAGAAGTTGAAGCATAGTTCCCAAAACCACGCATCTATCTAGGCTGCCCCTACTATGTGCTGTGACAGGACGTGTGTACTTTTTATGATCCATTTTATCCCACTAAGGGCCTCAAGCCCTCAACGCTAACTGAAAATGGTACTGGCCCCATTATAAGGACCAGTAGCATCGAGGATCTACTGGTCCTGCAAAAATTTGAAAGGTTCTACAAATTTTTCTTTGAAATAAAAAAGAGAAAACATTGCATAAAATTCACAGACAACATTTATTTTTATTTATTTTATCTTCATTTATTTCAAAAACATTTGGGATATTCTTGAGGGGAAACTTATTAATAAGAATGCCGTCAAATGTTTAATGGCCCTGTAGGAGTAGTTGAAGTCTTTTTTTACTGGCCCAAAGCCGTTTTTGGGAATTTTTACTGGCCTAGGGCCAAAGGACCATTGTTAGCGTCAAGCCCTGCCTAAGTGGTGTAGACTATAAGTGTGTATGGTTGCTCTGTTAACTCTACAAGTAAAGTGATAATGGCTTAGGCCATTCAACTATTGGGGCAGCCCCCATTGAGTCATGGCCAACAAATGTACCGTTCAAGTCTATTTCATTTCATTACACTAAGTGCCTATGAAATAGGTGATGTACACTATAAGTGTAGTAGGAAGCTCTATGTATATGAAATCTACAAGTAAAAGATCAATGGTAGAAACACAGAGCAGTCTGATACAATGCCTTAGACCACTCTGCTATCGGGCCCTCCCCCCCCCCCCCCCCCAATATTTCATGGTTTGTAGAATGCTGTGGGCATCAAAGGTTACATAATAAGACAGAGCACCTATCCAGTAATAGATGGTGTAGGATATAAGTATTGTTAGCACTCTATGAACTCTTAAATTAAAAGGTCAATAGTGGAAACACAGAGCTGGCAATTACAGTGCCTTAAACCACTCAGCTATAGGGGCTGCCCACCCTTATGTCATGGCTTACAGAATGATTGTATTTGTTAAAGGTTAATTTTAATTACACATAGTGCCGATACAGTATTTAATGATGTGCAATTAAGTGTTGTTAGCACTCTATGAAATCTGCAAGTAAAAGGTCAATGGTGTCACACACAATTACATCAGTTACAATGCCGTAGACCACTCAGCTATTTGGGCTGCCCACATTATGCTATGCTGTACAGAATGACTGTATTTGTCAAAGATTAATTACATTACACATGGTGCCTATCCAGTAGTTAATGGTGTAAGTAGTACAATATAAGTGTTGTTAGCATTCATTGAACTCTACAAGTAGAAGGTCAATGATGACAAACACAGAGCTGTCAGTTACGACGCCTTTAGACCACTCAGCTATTGTCAAAGCCTTATTTCTGTATATCCTATTATAATTATTTCATTACTAGTGTTGGGACGATCATCGATTATAATCGATAATCAATCGTTTACCTCTCTGATTCTGATTAATCGATTACCAAACTGGCAATGGATAATAATCAGAAAAGGTGACACCTAGTGGCAAAATATAGAACTAAATGACAGACAAGTTGTCAGCTTTCTTGCAATGAAATTAAGCTCCAAAAATACTTCAAAACGAAGTTAAGGTAGGTGCTAATAGCAAGTAATTGTCATACACTATCACTTATTATTAGGCTCTAGACCTCTAGTACCCAATTACTGCAAACGTGCGATGAACTGATTATTACTGATTAATCGATCGATTGGCTGTAACTGATTATCGATCAAGAAAATGGCAACCGATTCCCAACCCTATTCATTACACAAGGAGCCTATCCAGTGATAAGCATAATACATACACTACGAGTGCTGTTCGGAAGTTTCACTCTAGCAGTAGAAAGAAAAGATCAATTGTTGCCGGGGTGTTGTTTATAGTTGTGTATGTATCGCTGAGGTGCCAATTCTTGCTGCATGGATGATCCATTGATCCACTGATCCACTGCACCTGGATTATCTTGGTAATCTGATTGTTCCTGGGCAGGTGAAGCATGAATAATCAGGATCTAACACTGGCACATCCTGTTGGTTGTCAGGCTAGTGTATGTCTAGGGATTTGCCCTAAAATCACTAATGCCAAAGTTGAATGGCCATTAGGCCAAAGTTGTGTACTTGGTTCAGGGTTTGACTTTCCCAGCGGCCCAGAGGCATATGTCCCTAGATTTTGATGTGGGCCCCTAGATTTTTCAGACTAGGGGCCTGAAAAAGTATATATACTAACTAGAAATCCTGTTTTTGACCATAAGTATTTATCAAAAGACCTTTTCGGGCCCCTAGCCTGAAATCTTAGTGTCAGTCCCTGCCTGGTTGTTTATGTGTCGCTAGTATCATATGTCAAGTATTTATGATACCACACTTGAAGATACTGTATTTTGATTGGTTTAGAGAGTTTGCCCAAATATGTTGTGGTCAGCGCGGGAAACCTGCTGCTCAGATATTGCCCTGCCCAAGTGATTATTGTAAGTTTCAACTAGTCATGGATTGTAGGTGCCCGGGGTAGAGCAGTAGGGCGGGGGCTCGGTACAATAAAACAAATATGAGATCCCAGCATGGTCAGCACGGTAAACCTGCTTCTCAGATATTGCACTGCCCAACTGATTAGGCCTAAAAAAAGTTGCTTGTTTCCAGTAACCCTACCCTAACAAGTTTTTATTCAAAAAAATCCCTACCCTAAAGTTTTTCCGCTCTCCCAACTCCAAAGTAAAATATGGACAAAACACACATTTTTGTCCAGAAAAAAATAATTCAATGAAATACTTTTTACAGACCTACCTACACTATTTTGTTCGGATCATTACAGGAAACAAACAATTATTTTTTCTAGGCCTTATTGTAGGTTTCTACTTGTCATGTATTTTTTGGTGCCCAGGGGTAAGCATTGGCGTAGGGTTGTTCGGTGTATCAATAAGGGAAATTTGACATCCCAGCATGCACTGCCCAACTGATTATTGTAGGTTTCAACTTGTCATGATATTTTGGGTGCCGGTAGTAAGCAGTGGGGGAGGGTTGTTCGGTACAATAAAGCAAATATGAGATCCCAGCATGGTCAGCACGGTAAACCTGCTTCTCAGAAACTGCACTGCCCAACTGATTAGGCCTGAAAAAAGTTGTTTGTTTCCTGTAACCCTACCCTAACAGGTTTTTATTCAATAAAATCCCTACCCTAAAGTTTTTTCCGCTCTCCCAACTCCTAATCAAAGTAAAACATAGTCAAACACAGGGTTGGGTTTCTTCCGGAAGAAACTTATTTCTTCCAGGACAACGGAAGAAACATGGTTTCTTCCGTATTTTTCCACTTTCTTCCGGAAGAAATGGAAGAATGGGATCTATGATAAGAATTGAAAAAGCTATGGGTTATGAATAACATTAATGGGCAGATAATAACAAACAAAAAGATCTGAGGTAGAATAGTTTATATATATGCCATTATAATCTTACAATATATTACATCAATTCCTGTCACACTTAGTTTAAACCTTGTAAATTTGCCCTTGTAAATGTTTTTATCTGATAGACACCTTGCACATACATGACCCTTTACATACTAGTTTAACCTTATATATATACTGATTTAAGTTAACCATACAAAGTTATTTAGTAAGAAAACAGAGAGATAACATCCTCTTAACTCATTAACATGAGTGTCATACACCTGGACTAAATAGAAATATCTTGATAGCAAAGCAATATTTTGAGACATATATTTCCAGTAGTTAACCATACACAAACGGGTGCAAAAGTGAGAAAACATCCTATTAACCCATTCACATGTGAATGATACACCTGGTCTGACTCTTATAGAAATATCTTAAGAACAATGCAACATTTGATAAATATTTAGTTGAAAGTTATTCTTATTCTTGTGTTTAGCAAACACTCATACAATAAGTAATGTTCTAGTTTTCCACACAATCTGTGTACTCCTGGTGCTAATCTGTTGATTAATGCTGATTACTGTTCAGCTATCTCTGTCTAATGACAAACTGTTTCTTTATAACTTGAGTTAAGACATTAACATTGGATTAGTTTCATATCCAGGTTGCTGGTCCATTATATACACAGGGTTCACATTAACTATGGATGTTGAAAAGAAGCAGTTAAGCTATGTAGTCAGATCCTTTCTAATAGCAATTCAATGGGATTAACTATACAATTAGAGACATTTACACTTGACCTACATAGGGTTAACTAATAATCCAGGTCCTCCTTTCCCCTTAACATCCTATATAGCAGAAAACAAGCTGCTTTTTCTACCCCAAGACGGTTGCAGATCTTGTTGGATGAGTCCAAATGATGAAAAGATTCTCTCAATGGATGCAGATGATGCACAAGCAGAGTTCAGCTGTATCATAAGTTCAACTAGTCCTTCTGGCAAAGCAGCAGCATACTTCAGGCCCTTCCACCAGGTTACAGGGTTAATGCTGCCCACCTTGAAAAAGGATGCTGGGAAGGGGTCTGACTCCTCCTGTGCAGGCTAGCTAATCTCTCATGGATGAGTACAGGTGGAAACCATATGTGGTGTGACAGTAGCTAGTTTGGGTGGTTTAAGCTACTTTATTTTATTCAGACATACCTTATTTGGTTGAGTACATGGAAACCATGCTTATCATACCATAAGGCATATTACTAACATGTCAATTTGAGGGATTTAAGATTCCTCATTGTTTTCTATTTAAGTGCTGCTCATGTGCTATCATACTATTCCTTATCATCTATAAGAAAAATTCAAAGAAAACTGGAAGAGATAGGTTTCTTCCAAAAGCATTGGAAGAAATGGAAGAAACATATTTCTTCCAGGACGGAAGAAACCGGATTTTTCCATGGAAGAAACCGCCCCTCGGAAGAAACTGCCAACCCTGGCACTCAAACACACACATTTTTGTCCCAAAAAGATAATCCAAAAAAAACACAACTTTTTACAGACCTACCTACCCTATTTTTTTCGCATTGTTACAGGAAACAAGCATTTTTTTCTAGGCCTTATTGTAGGTTTCAACTTGTCATGTATTTTGGATGCCCGGGGTAAGCAATGGGGGAGGGTTGTTCGCTGTATCAAAAACGCAAATATGACATCCCATAATGGTCAGCACAGTAAACCTGCTGCTCAGATATTGCCCTGCCCAAGTGAATATTGTAAGTTTCAACTTGTCACAATTTTTTGGTGCCCGGGGGTGAGCGGCTGGATTGGGGTGGGGAGGGGGGATGTTGTTTGGTATAATAAAACAAAAATGACATCCCAGCATGGTCAGCATGGTAAACCTGCAAATGTGCCTCAAACCATCATTATTTTCAAAAATGTCATAGATACAAACTTTACTTTTCCAGACAAACTCTAAACATGAATGGGTTAGAATTTGTCCTGTACCTATAGCATGGAATGTGAGATGCATTGAGAGCAGAGCAGAACCGCAATACACACTAAGGCGACCCATAATTGAATTGTAGTTTCCCGGATCCTCCGACCTAAAAGAAAACCACCCGACTGAAAAAAAAAATCAGTATTATTTTTTTTTTTATTATAGACGACCGACCCAACTTAAAAGTATCCGATGAGAAGTAAAAAACAGTTAGAAACCTCGCCGCAAACCGATTTGTTGTTGTCAATATATATATATATATATATGTATATATATATATATATATATATATATATATATATATATATATATATATATATATATATATATATATATATATAAATATATATATATATATAAATATATATATATATATATTTATATATATATATATATATATATATATACATATATATATATTTATACAAATGTATACTTTGATAGTAGAATGCCTTCTAAATAATAAAAAAAATGACATGAAAACCTCACACTTAAAAGTTTGAAACTGAAAAGAATGTTTTAGTTATCTAACTTGACCTAATAGCCTTATTTTATTTCCCGACTCATTAATGCTCGGGTTCAGAAAAAAAAAAAATAAGATTTTTATTTTATTTTTATTTACCTCCCTACCGACTCTGCAAAAATGGTCCTGGAAAGATCCAGGAAACTACAAATCAATTAAGGGTCGCCAATTAAGGGTCTGCAGTGTTGAAGAGCCAGGGTCTGTGCTAGCTTGAGGGCAGCCTCCTTGGCTAAGCTGTCTACTGTGTTGTGCATGACATAATGGCATGGTTCAATTAACACTAACGGTGAACCACTATTTCGGGACTATTTCGATTTGTGAACCCAAACTCCTGTGGCCTCAGAGAATTTTTTCGGAAGCCTAACCCTGTAGAGAGTATATTGCTGTCACAAAGAGGCTTTTAATTTTGAGCAGGTTTTTGTTCTCAGACTGAAGTTGGAGAGTTAATTGTGTGTGTTTGTTTGTGTTTCAGTGAGGTTCATTCAGAGCTTGCTGTACAGCCTAGGCAGGATAGGCTCCAGCCTGATATCCCTGATGTACAAGGTAAGAAAAACAACATACCTAAACCATCCATGCTTAATCCTTCCAAAAGCACCCTTTAAACATATTTTGTGAGTTTTGTTATTTGCTTGATATAGTAGTTATTCTCGGAAGTATCGTACAGGTGAACTTGGATATTACGGACTCAATGGGACCAGGAAAATTGGTCCGTCATATGCAAAATCCGTCGTATACATATGACGAATACTTGATATGCATCGGACTGGAACCAAGCATATTGTCCGTCATATGCAAAATTCCGTCGTACAGTGGTCCGTCATATCCAAGTTCACCTGTAGTACCATATGAAATAGAGATTTCCTGGCACATACAGAATTTTTTAGTCAGATAATCTAGATTACATAACTTTCTGACATGTAATGTGACTAGAAGGATTTCTCTCCAAGTTTATACAATTTGAGGGAGTGATATTCACATAAAGATTCTAAAGTGATAGGCCTTCTAAATCAAATTGATTAAAACATATTTGAGATACCTCTTTTTGCAAAATCTGCATGTTTTAAGTAGCCTCAGTCTTTTCCATTGGAATATAATAATGTCTTTTTATCAGTTATTGCTGTTTACTTGACTACTTGAGGATTTCTCTCCAAATTTGTGAAATCTGAGGATGTGATATTCACTTGAAAATATCTTAAAATATGTTATTTTAGTAGCCTCAGTCCTTTCCATTGGAAGTATATTTGTCTTGTTATCAGTTATAGCTCTGTTTATTTAACGTCATTCTACTTTCTCTCTGTCCACAGTGATAAGTTTCCAGATCTGTGTGGCTAATAGGTACAAGCTGAATAAGACTTACCGTAAACTGAAGGAGAAAGCTGAGAACAATCCTGACAGTATCACCCTCAAAAACCAGGTGGCCCAAGCCAAGGTAAGAATTACCGTAAATTCTCAGTAAATTGGGAAACTTTTTAATAAATACAATTTTAATGGAGTCAGGCTGGCCCACGTTTTCTATAACTACCTTGATGTTGTATCTGCAAGATTTACAGGTATAGGTCCGTATTTTGTAAAAAATGGCAACTGGTGATAGGTCGAGGGTTGCCCAGATTTCCCATTAGTTATTTTCAAAATCATTATAGTTTTCATGTGAGTGTATATAATCTACAAAGTTGATGAATAATTTGTAAAGCTTTTAAAATTGTCACTTGAGTTTAGTGAAATATATCTATTTCTTGTCCTGCCAAAATATTGCACTCTTAATCCAAAGTTTCACCTCTTGAATTAAGTCTTTATGGATGAATTAAATCATTGTATTACAGACTAGTTTTGCCTTCTAGAAAGAAGTCTTCTGAAATAATGTTTTCTTAGAATTAGGGAATTTCCATCTTGCCTGCTGTTGCCACTGAGAACATTTGATTTGATTTGACTCTATGGTGAGTTTTGCATTGGATTTTATTTCATGCTCAATCGGCTGAGGTTTCTTACAGTAGATACAATATATCAGCTTGATAGAGTAAATATTCAAACAATGTTTCACCTCACTGGAAACTATGTTGCAAGAAACTGAGTTACTTTATATCGATGATCATAATATGATTCAGGCATTCATAAATAAAGGAATGAAGTGATCAGTTAATCTCTTGGGCAGACATAAAAACCAAAATGGTCTACTTAGGTATTGTCAATCATACAGTTCTCAACATAGCTTAAAGGCATTAGGCATAAAACAATTGAAACAGGTTAGGCAGTGGTTTTCACCATGTACTCCGGTTTCCTCCACCACTTTCAACTGGCTAGTCATGACTTAGTCATTGTGGCAGAAAAAGGAACAAAAAACATAATTCCAAACAATCAAAACACCCTGCTTTGTTTTACTTTTCAAGTTCTGAGGAATTGAAAGTAAACAATAGATATATAAAAAGTCACTTTTTTATTTTGTCAATGTGTGATAAGATTTTTATCATTTTTCCTTTTCCCCTCTCTTCACTGCCTCCTGTTCTTCCTCTTTCAGCTTGCTGCAGATGCAGAAAATGAAGACAATATATCTGAACAGAAGAGACAACAGGGCAAGAAGTTACGATATGGACTAGTTATACAGGTCTCCAAAACATTATTACTTTAGTTCATATCTTGAATATGTGCATTTCTATTTTTCCAGGTTACCTGGTATAACTCTGTATAACTAATTTAGTCAATATATTCAAATCTAGATCAAGGCCGATTTGATATTTAAATAGATGTTAGGCAATCATTTTATAACATGTTAAACCCTTTAGTGCTCTAAATAATGCAAAATGACTGCTTGTTGTGTTTTCTTTTAAGAGATTCTGGAGTTTGAGTCCTATATGGGATATTTTAGAAAGTTGACAGTGACCTAGTTTAGGTGATATCTTTAATCAGTGTTTTTGTCTAATACTCCCTTCATACCCAGAGTCGTTAACTTCCTTTCATAACTAATTTATTTGAAACATTTGATAAAACAGTATAAATTATATAAGGGTATATGAAATGAAACTTTGGTCATTCCTTCATTTTCAAATGGTAAATGCATAGCCCACAGGCTGCTCTAGTTGTCTCTTTGCTGAGAAAGAGTATGGTAAGATTTCTACTCAAGGCAAGGCATGTAAGAAAGTTCACAGTGACTTGCAGTTGGTTAGTCGATCGTTTTTCCTTTCATTCTCCAGAATGCATTAAGTGTTAACTGGATAAATGACAGTTTAGCTACATATATGGTATCAGGAACTGGGTTAGGTAAAATTAAGCCTATTGCACATCATTTGGTTATAAAAGAAACTCAATCCCTCTCCCACTATCCAAAGTACAATGATACCGTATATCTGGAATAATTAGAGGTATTCCAATTTTCGCTTAATTTCGATGACCTTTTGAACCGTCAAAATTAAAAACTTGAATAATAAATGACAGAGTATTGTTTCAGGGCCCCTCGCTGTATTTGAAACCAAGTTGACAGATCCGAGCTCGCAAGTGTAATCACATAGCCAAATCACTGTAGTTGTGTCACCAGACCATTTGGAGGTGACCTGATGTCTAATCCAAATGCCAATAGAGGGCATTCATTTACTATCATAATGGCAACAAATGGAATAGTGACAGCACCGCTGATAGTGATTACACTTTATTGTCTGAACCATACAAACAATCAGATCCTGGGACAAAAGAAACACAGGAGGACTGGACTAGCTAGCCCTTACAAAAAAATTGGAACATTTTGTGCCACGGAGTGTGGCACAGAAGGTTTTTCTGTGGTACAAGTGTGTCTGAGTAGTGGCCTATAGTCGTGAATTGAAACGCTACACACAACTTAACCACTACTTGGTAGATGTGTGGTATCAGCGTTTCTGCCACATAACCTCAAAAGTGCCACACAATTACCAACCATTGGTAGGAACATAGCTAACTGGTGGTTCCTCATTTAACCAGAATTGACATAAAGAGTATGTACATTTTACCCAATTTTTATTTCATTTACTGTCCACCAGGTGGCACCATAGGTTTATCAAATCGTAATTGGGTCAACTAGTGGTTATGGGTGGGTAGAAAGGGGTGTCTACCAGGTGGCACCAGACTGGGTCAACTAGTGGTTATGGGTGGGTAGAAAGGTGGCACTATGGTTGGTCAACTAGTGGTTATGGATGGGTAGGAAGGGGTGACTACAAGGTGGCATCAGGATTGGGTCTACTGAGTGGTCATGGCTGGATAGAAAGGGGTGACTACACATGACACTCCAATACCACTATTTGGCCATTTATGGGCATGTACCACATGATTTCCTTCTTTATAGAAACAAAATGAAATTTCAAATACTGAATACATACCTTTTTAAAGTATATTCTTTAAAGTATATTTTTTACTATTCATAATATTTGTGTCCTTTGAATATGGTTTGAAAATATCATATATTGTATATATTAATGGGCCTACTAACAGTGAAGGGGGCAATATCTTGAAAACTTAAATCCTGATTTTTTCAGGAAAAAATCTCAATTTGCCTAAATCTAAAGAACTGCTTTCAGATTTCAGCCAGATTTGACATGGAAATACTTAATATGATGTGGATGAGTATTTTTTGTTTGTGTGTTGGGCAGGTGGCCAAATGTCAGAATTATACTTTTGGATGGCATTTCTTGTTACAAGTCGTCATCCATGCTTATTCATCTCTACATAAGTAATTTTGGGGCATTTATGCAAAAAATCACCAAAAAAGCATGTTTTTGGGATTTCCTTCTAAAAAATTCATTTTCCGTGATAGAAACTCAAAACTTGCTACATATGTGTTCAAGAGGATGCTTTTGATCGTAGAATATGTTGCATTAGCGTGACTTCAATGCATCCCCTGCTGTGAGTGATTTTGGGTCAAAAATCACCAGAATTGAGTGATTTTTGTTATTTCCCACAATTTGAATGTCATCCTGTGGACTATTCCAAACTCTCAACCCAATAATCTTGGCTTAGAAAGCTACCTAAGAAGGTGTAGATACAGAAAGCGAGTTATGTTTGAAAGTTTTCATGATATGCAACCTTTTGGGGCATTTTACAGAAAAAACGGCATTAAAACTAGTGATTTTAGGGGTTTGCTTTTGGAAGGTGCTATTTTCATAGTAAGAACTTAAAACTTGCCACAAATGATTTCATAGAGATGTCTATAATTATCAAATGCTTTTTGCTAGTATGAAATGGATCTGACCCCTGCTGTGAGTGATTTTGGGGTAAAAACCTATAAAATAGTAGGATTTTTGTAATTTCCCACAGCTTGAATGTCATCTTGTGGACAATTTCAATCTCTCAACTAAATAGTTTTGGTTTAGAAAATTACCCAAGATGGTGTAGATACAGAAAAGGAATTATATTTGAATATTTTCATGATATTCAACGTTTTGGGGCATTTTACAGAATAAATGGCATGAAACTAGTGATTTTAGGGATTTGCTTCTGGAAAGTCCAATTTTCATAGTAGGAACTCAAAACTTGCCACAAATGATTTCATAAGGATGTATACAATAATTGAATGTTTTGTGTTAATCTGAAATGTATCTTACCCCTGCTGTGAGAGATTTTGGGGTAAAAACATATAAAATAGTAGGGTTTTTGTAATTTCCCACAACTTGAATGTCATCCTGTGGACTATTCCAAACTCTCAACAAAATAGTTTTGGTCTAGAAAATTACCCAAGAAGGTGTAGATACAGAAAAGGAATTATGTTTGAATATTTTCATGATATGCAACGTTTTGGGGCATTTTACAGAATAAATGGCATAAAACAGGTGATTTTAGGGATTTGCTTCTGGAAAGTCCAATTTTCATAGTAGGAACTCAAAACTTGCCACAAATGATTTCATAAGGATGTCTACAATAATTGAATGTTTTGTGTTAATCTGAAATGTATCTTACCCCTGCTGTGAGAGATTTTGGGGTAAAAACCTATAAAATAGTAGGATTTTTGTAATTTCCCACAGCTTGAATGTCATCTTGTGGACAATTTCAATCTCTCAACTAAATAGTTTTGGTTTAGAAAATTACCCAAGATGGTGTAGATACAGAAAAGGAATTATATTTGACTATTTTCATGATATTCAACGTTTTGGGGCATTTTACAGAATAAATGGCATGAAACTAGTGATTTTAGGGATTTGCTTCTGGAAAGTCCAATTTTCATAGTAGGAACTCAAAACTTGCCACAAATGATTTCATAAGGATGTCTACAATAATTGAATGTTTTGTGTTAATCTGAAATGTATCTTACCCCTGCTGTGAGAGATTTTGGGGTAAAAACATATAAAATAGTAGGGTTTTTGTAATTTCCCACAACTTGAATGTCATCCTGTGGACTATTCCAAACTCTCAACAAAATAGTTTTGGTCTAGAAAATTACCCAAGAAGGTGTAGATACAGAAAAGGAATTGTGTTTGAATATTTTCATGATATGCAACGTTTTGGGGCATTTTACAGAATAAATGGCATAAAACAGGTGATTTTAGGGATTTGCTTCTGGAAAGTCCAATTTTCATAGTAGGAACTCAAAACTTGCCACAAATGATTTCATAAGGATGTCTACAATAATTGAATGTTTTGTGTTAATCTGAAATGTATCTTACCCCTGCTGTGAGAGATTTTGGGGTAAAAACATATAAAATAGGGTTTTTGTAATATCCCACAACTTGAATGTCATCCTGTGGACTATTCCAAACTCTCAACGAAATAGTTTTGGTTTAGAAAATTACCCAAGAAGGTGTAGATAGAGAAAGTGAGTCATGTTTGCATATTTTCATGACATGCTACATTTCGGGTTAATTTACAGAAAAAATGGCATAAAACAGGTGATTTTAGGGATTTGCTTCTGGAAAGTGCAATTTTCATAGTAGTAACTCAAAACTTGCCACAAATGATTTCATAAGGATTTATATTATAATTATTGAATGTTTTGTGTTAGTAAGAAATGTATCTGACCCTGCTGTGATACATTTTGGGGTAAAAATCTATAAAATATTAGGATTTTTGTGAATTTCTCATATCTGAACAAAGGTATATTATATCTTATACCAACATTCTTGCCTGATGTTGTTGTTACAGAAAATTAACCAAGTATTGGCAGATAAGGGAAATAAGTTATTTTAAACCTCAATACAATTTTCATGACATTGTATACGGATATTTTTGGTCTATTTTGGTCTTCCTTAAAAAATAGTTTACCCAAAAATTTGACAATTGCCAATTTTGTTCACCCAGTTTCAAAATCCTAAGATCATATGTTGTGTAATATTGGGAAAAAATAAAGTGCCATGATTCTATAACACTCATTTGATTTTTTTCTTATCAAAATTTTAACAAAATAGTTATGCCTTTTAGTATCTTTAAAGAAATGTTAATATTTCAGTGGCAGGTTGAATCCCCACATATCAGAAACTTGCTTTACCTAAAACTCTCCATCAATGGCATCACCATGGTCACATATTGAACAAAGAACAAAACAATAAATGGTAATCATTCTTTTATTTCAGGAAATTAGGCTTTTCACAAAAGTTAAAGAAATGTTTATTTGCAACATAGACAAAGAACAATTGGAAATGAAACCTCAAAAATGCCATATCTGCCTTTTATTGGCAAAATGAGCCAATCTATTATTTCCATCTATCAATGGCATCACTATGTTCACGTACTGAACAAAGAACAAAAATGTAAATGGTATTCAATACTGTGTTTATTGTTATTCTTTATACAAATTCTATAATTCTATAACTACCACCCCAAAATATATATTAAGCAAATATTTTAGTGACAAATAGTTTTATCTGTCAGAGATTTCTTGTAAGTGTGTCTTTATTTTCAATACAGTACAAGTACAATTTTCATTAAAACATCGAAAGTATCATATCTGGCATGAAATGGCAAAATGAGGTTGCATTACATTCTTTTATTAACCACTAAAAATAAACTCGTCCTGCAGACCATGGTATATATGAAAATTCATTTCATATAAAAAATAATTTCAGAGCATAATTATGATTTTATTATCAAATACAAAATCTCCTCAAAATCATCTACAGGAGTATTTTTTAACAAAAAGAAGTTTCTTTTGCACTCGATGTAACAGAGTGCAGATGTAAAGAAAAGACATCCATGTACAGCCAGCACATTTGGTGAACTTTTTATTTCCACTTTTTTCACCGATTTAAATTGTATTCTGAACTGTGTGTCTTCTTCTATGTCTGGACCTTGAATGGAGCGCCTCCCTTCTGTATGTCATCCTGTAATATAAAGAATAAATCTGTCAAAAGCAGGCATTGATAAGTATGATTTAAAGAGGTTTATTTCATGAGTAAAAGCATTTCTGGACTATAAATAGATGCTTAGGATAACATAATATCATTAGGCCATATGATGTACAATTTGCAGTGTTCGATCACTGTCTCTGTTCTAGAGAGATATTGGTTATGGACAGTGATGAGAGACAGTAATGAATTTACCAAGAGTACTAAGATCATTCAGTGTTGTGTAAATCCTTAAAGAGAAAGAACACACTTGTAATAAGATATATTGATTAAGCGTTCCCCTCAAACGTAGACAATAAAGGTTGCTGTGTTCCTTATCATTCTAGTTGGGGAACGTATCTGGAAAATTGCCTGGTCAGGACGTGGCCTAGGCATGGTCAGAGCGTGGCAGAGACGTGTACCGGTTAGGCAAGACACTTGTCTGCCACGTCCCAACCACGGGTCATTGTCGATATGACATGTATTAATGAGATTCATATATAGCAAGGTGGGGGAGGGAGTAGTTGATAGAGTAAGATTGGACCACCCAGCTTTTTGGGCAGCACCATCAGAGAAGGAGCACACTGGTAATAGGATTCACTTTATCATATTGATTCTCACTGTTGATATACTATTAATATTAGCAGGGTAATAGTGGGAAACCTTTGATAGTGAGGACAGACAAGAGGAATTGATTCAGTATAGTTAAACGGCTAGGCTATTGGGGCAGCCCAAACAGAAATGAGTACACTCGACTTGTCATAAACGAATACAGTGACTAGGTGCTATGCTCACATAGATACAAATCAAGATTGATGTGTCCCATATCATTCTAGTTCTGGAACTATATGTATCTGGACAATTGCCTGGTCAGGACGTGGTCAGAGCGTGGCAGAGACGTGGTCAGGTGGTGGTCAGAGCGTGGCAGAGACGTGGTTAGGTGGTGGTCAGAGCGTGGCAGAGACGTGGTCAGGTGGTGGTCAGAGCGTGGCAGAGACGTGTACCTAGCAAGCAAGACACGTCCCTGCCACGTCCCAAACACGGGTCATTGTCAATATGACATGTATTAATAAGATTCATATATAGTAAGGTGGGGGAGGGAGTAGTTGATAAAGTAAGGTTTGACCACCCAGCTAACTGGGCAGCACCAAAGAAGGAGCACACTGGTAATAGGGAGCGCTTTATCATATTAATTCCCAGGGAGTAATAGGGAGACCCTTCATAGTGATGAGAGACAAGAGTAGTTGATTTTAACTGATTAGACCACCCAGCTATTGGGGCAGCCCCATCAGAGCACTCTGCTTATAATGCTCACTGTCTATATACTATTAATATTAGCAGGGTAATAGTGGGAAAACTTTTATAGTGAGGACAGACGAAGAATTGATTCAGTATAGTTAAACGGCTAGGCTATTGGGGCAGCCCAAACAGAAATGAGCACACTTGACTTGTCATATAAGGATACAGTGACTAGGTGCTCTGCTCATATAGAAACAAATCAAGGTTGCTGTGTCCCTTATCAGTCTAGTTATGGAACTATATGTATCTGGTAAGGTGCCTGGTCAGTACTTGGTCAGGGCGTGGTCAGAGCGTGGCAGAGACGTGTACCGCTCAGGCAAGACACGTTTCTGCCACATCCCAACCACGGGTCACTGTCGACATAACATGCATTGATGAGGAAGTGAAGGGAAGTGTTTCACAGCGAAAAGAGGGAGTGAGTAGTTGATTAAGTAAGATTTGACCAAAAAGCTATCTGGGTCAGCCCAATCATAATATGGCATGATGATATCTTTATACAATGTCATGGGAAATTGGGAATTACAAAGAGGTGACAATATTCAATTATACTGCATGAGATGGACGCAGTGACTTAGCCAGGATTTAGAAACTGGGTGCCTAAAATTGGCAATTGTTAAATTTTTGGGCGTCCAAATTTTTAATGGGTACCACAATTTTCTCAGATTTCAACCATAAACATGTTTAAATTTATCCAAATAAGGCATGATATCCTTATAGAATGTAATAGGAATTACATGGAGATGAAAAAAGTCAAATTATATGGTTGAGATTGACATTTTAAGATATTCCTCACAAAAAAAATTGGGTGACCTGAGGGGTGTCCAAAAACATACCCAGACGCCCTGCTGGCTAGGACCATGGATGGACTTTTTAAGCAATTCCTCACAAATAAATTTGGGGGGTCCTTTTTGAGGGTTTAGATGTCCAAAAAGACATACAGACACCCTGTTGGCAAAGACCATAAGAGAAACTTTTCTTAGTGATAGATACGCAAGAGGAATTCAGCATAGTTAAACGGCTAGGCTATTGGGGCAGCCCAAACAGAAATGAGTACACTTGACTTGTCTATGTGCTATGGTCACATAGATACAAATCAAGATTGCTGTGTCCCTTATCATTCTAGTTCTGGAACTATATGTATCTGGAAAATTGCCTGGTCAGGACGTGGTCAGGTGGTGGTCAGAGCATGGTAGAGACGTGGTCAGGTGGTGGTCAGAGTGTGGCAGAGACGTGTACCAGTCGGGCAAGACACGTTTCTGCCACGTCCCAACCACAGGTCCCTGCTGATGTAACATGCATTATAAGGAAGTAAAGGGAGATGTTTTACAGCAAGGAGAGGGAGTGAGTAGTTGATTTCATAAGCTTTGGCCAGCCAGCTATTTGGGACAGCCCCATCAAAATGTGGCATGATATCCTTATACAATGTCATGGAGATAATAAAGAGAAGAAAAAATTCAATTATATGCTTGAGATGTACATTTAAAGCAATTCCTCACAAATAAATTTGGGTTCTCCTGAGGGGCGCTTTTTAAGGGTTTCTGTCCAAAAAGACAGCCAGACACCCTGCTGGCTAAGACCATGAAGAGAAACCTTTCTTAGTGGGGACAGACAAGAGGAATTGATTTATTATAGTTAAACGGCTAGGCTATTGGGGCAGCCCAAACAGAGATGAGTACAGTTGACTTGTCATAATTAGATACAGTGACTAGGTGCTCTGCTCATATAGAAACAAATCTAGGTTGCTCTGTCCCTTATTATTCTAGCTATGAAACTATGTATCTGGTAAGTTGCCTGGGTAGGACGTGGTCAGGTGGTGGTCAGAGCGTGGCAGAGACGTGGTCAGGTGGTGGTCAGAGCGTGGCAGAGACGTGTACCATTCGGGCAAGACACGTTTCTGATAATAGGGATCACTATATCATATTTATTCCCATGGAGATCATTCATAGTGATGAGAGACATGAGTAGTTGGATTTGACTGCTTAGACCACCCAGCTATTGGGGCAGCCCCAACAGAGTGCTAGGCTTATAATGCTCACTGTCTATATACTATATTAATGTTAGCAGGGTAGGAGTGGGAAACCTTTCATAGTGAGGACAGACGAGGAATTGATTCAGTATAGTTAGACGGCTGGGCTATTGGGGCAGCCCAAACAGAAATGAGTACAGTTGACTTGTCATAGTTAGATACAGTGACTAGGTGCTCTACTCATACAGAAACAAATCAAGGTTGCTCTGTCTCTTATCATTCTAGCTATGGAACTATATGTATCTGGAAAATTGCCTGGTCAGGACGTGGTCAGGTGGTGGTCAGAGCGTGGCAGAGACGTGGTCAGGTGGTGGTCAGAGCGTGGCAGAGACGTGTACCAGTCAGGCAAGACACGTTTCTGATAATAGGGATCACTATATCATATTTATTCCCATGGAGATCATTCATAGTGATGAGAGACATGAGTAGTTGGATTTGACTGCTTAGACCACCCAGCTATTGGGGCAGCCCCAACAGAGTGCTAGGCTTATAATGCTCACTGTCTATATACTATATTAATGTTAGCAGGGTAGGAGTGGGAAACCTTTCATAGTGAGGACAGACGAGGAATTGATTCAGTATAGTTAGACGGCTGGGCTATTGGGGCAGCCCAAACAGAAATGAGTACAGTTGACTTGTCATAGTTAGATACAGTGACTAGGTGCTCTACTCATACAGAAACAAATCAAGGTTGCTCTGTCTCTTATCATTCTAGCTATGGAACTATATGTATCTGGAAAATTGCCTGGTCAGGACGTGGTCAGAGCGTGGCAGAGACGTGGTCAGGTGGTGGTCAGAGCGTGGCAGAGACGTGTACCATTCGGGCAAGACACGTTTCTGATAATAGGGATCACTATAACATATTTATTCCCATGGAGATCATTCATAGTGATGAGAGACATGAGTAGTTGGATTTGACTGCTAAGACCACCCAGCTATTGGGGCAGCCCCAACAGAGTGCTAGGCTTATAATGCTCACTGTCTATATACTATATTAATGTTAGCAGGGTAGGAGTGGGAAACCTTTCATAGTGAGGACAGACGAGGAATTGATTCAGTGTAGTTAGACGGCTGGGCTATTGGGGCAGCCCAAACAGAAATGAGTACAGTTGACTTGTCATAGTTAGATATAGTGACTAGGTGCTCTACTCATACAGAAACAAATCAAGGTTGCTCTGTCTCTTATCATTCTAGCTATGGAACTATATGTATCTGGAAAATTGCCTGGTCAGGACGTGGTCAGGTGGTGGTCAGAGCGTGGCAGAGACGTGGTCAGGTGGTGGTCAGAGCGTGGCAGAGACGTGTACCAGTCGGGCAAGACACGTTTCTGATAATAGGGATCACTATAACATATTTATTCCCATGGAGATCATTCATAGTGATGAGAGACATGAGTAGTTGGATTTGACTGCTTAGACCACCCAGCTATTGGGGCAGCCCCAACAGAGTGCTAGGCGTATAATGCTCACTGTCTATATACTATATTAATGTTAGCAGGGTAGGAGTGGGAAACCTTTCATAGTGAGGACAGACGAGGAATTGATTCAGTATAGTTAGACGGCTGGGCTATTGGGGCAGCCCAAACAGAAATGAGTACAGTTGACTTGTCATAGTTAGATACAGTAACTAGGTGCTCTACTCATACAGAAACAAATCAAGGTTGCTCTGTCTCTTATCATTCTAGCTATGGAACTATATGTATCTGGAAAATTGCCTGGTCAGGACGTGGTCAGGTGGTGGTCAGAGCGTGGCAGAGATGTGGTTAGGTGGTGGTCAGAGCGTGGCAGAGACGTGTACCAGTCGGGCAAGACACGTTTCTGATAATAGGGATCACTATAACATATTTATTCCCATGGAGATCATTCATAGTGATGAGAGACATGAGTAGTTGGATTTGACTGCTTAGACCACCCAGCTATTGGGGCAGCCCCAACAGAGTGCTAGGCTTATAATGCTCACTGTCTATATACTATATTAATGTTAGCAGGGTAGGAGTGGGAAACCTTTCATAGTGAGGACAGACGAGGAATTGATTCAGTATAGTTAGACGGCTGGGCTATTGGGGCAGCCCAAACAGAAATGAGTACAGTTGACTTGTCATAGTTAGATACAGTGACTAGGTGCTCTACTCATACAGAAACAAATCAAGGTTGCTCTGTCTCTTATCATTCTAGCTATGGAACTATATGTATCTGGAAAATTGCCTGGTCAGGACGTGGTCAGGTGGTGGTCAGAGCGTGGCAGAGACGTGTACCGGTCAGGCAAGACACGTTTCTGCCACGTCCCAACCACGGGTCACTGTTGATATAACATACATTAATAGGAAAGTAACGGGAGATAATTTATAGTGATGAGACAGAGAGAGTGAGTATGATATTTGATAAGCTTTGATCACCCAGCTATTGGGGCAGCCCTTCAAGATTTACGCACACTGATAATAGGGATCACTATATCATATTTATTCCCATGGAGATCCTTCATAGTTATGAGAGACATGAGTAGTTGATTTTGACTGCTTAGACCACCCAGCTATAGGAGAAAGAGGGCTCTGCTTATAATGCTCACTGTTTATATATATGATAACAATAAGCATGAATCCTTTCAAAGTTAGGCGAGACAAGAGTAGGTGATTTATTATGCTTGGACCACCCATGCATCAGGGCAGCCCCAGCAGAGAAACAGCCCTCTGTTAATGGTCAATTCTTCAGGATTAAGTTAACCCATTATCTTCCTAAGCATCCTTTTGTCTTTGTGTGCTTATCTGGGTCAAGCATCCTGTTGGCCTGCACTAATCTTGGCTGTATGTGTGCCCCTTATCTAGGTCAAGATACCCAAATGATTATTTAGGAAGCATTAACATTTAAAGTTGTATATCATACCTTAAATGCTATTCCTAGAATAATTCAAGCAACTGTATATTTCTGATAAAACATATACTTAGGAACTATGGTCATCTTCTGATAAAGGCATGGTGTTAGACTAGACAAAGAAAGTACATACAAAACACTCACCTGAGTAATTGTTTCCCCTGTTGTTGGTAGTCACTCTCATTTCCCATTCAACCATCATCTAAATGCCGCCACCAGTGGTGAAATGCAAACTGCAACAAAAGTCCATAATCTTAGGGCCCACCCTATCATTTCATACTAATATCTGGGTATGTATTTTATCAGGTGTAACATTTAAATTGATATGCAAAAAGGTAATAGTATTGACCACTAAATGCATGTTTAATACAGAATAAATAACATTATGTAATGAAATGAATATGTATTGATAAGTGTTTTATATATAAACTAATATTTCATGATTGAATTACCTATAATGAAGTACCTGAACCTAATTAGGTTACGTATTTTATGTTTGAACATGTTAATGTAGAAGAAAATGTAAGATATAGATTACCATGTAAGTCAGGCTTTTGTCATTTTAAAGATTTTCCTTAACTAAGTCCTGAAATAATGGTTAGTACATACCTGCATCTGAGAAGTTCATCCATCCTAGAACATCCTTAGGGCAGGTCAAAATGGTGGAGATCAGCCTGGAGATGCTGCTTCTTCTTCTTCTTCTTCTTAGTCGATAGTTCCTCCTAAATAGGAGCTGTAAGTGTTCATAAAAAAAAAATAATATTTACAATAGGTCGCTTATAACTAAATTGTTGCTCTTAGTAGTAGTAGTAGTAGTACACCCCATATGTTTAAATATTCTAGTGGACCAGATATCTACTTCACCAGGGCCGTGCGCTTTATATGCATGGCGAAAATGTAGTCACGTGTCATATGCTCATAATCGGGTCTTCTTTCTGGGTCAAGCTTGTCACATTCTTGTAAGCTAAAATGCGCAGGGTCAAGGATGAGCCGTACACATAGTTCGTGGTCATTCCTCATCCTTTGTCGGGTATCAGTTGAGAATTCCTCAGTAATTTTGCGCATGTATTTGCTGCGGGTCGCATTGAGCTTTTCACATTTGACCAGGAAGTGTTTAAGGTCCTCTTTGTCGCCATTCTCGCATAAGGTACAGAGGTCACTTTTGGTCAGTTGCATCCGAAGTTTCACCGTCTCCAGCGGGTATACATCGAGCAGCAGCCGCGATTTTATGTTGGCTCGCGTGACTTGGTGAGGGTTGTCGACATGTGAGATGCAGTCGTGCTGTTTGCGTGGTGTGTATTCTGGGTTCAGAAATCGTAGCGTAGACCTTTGGGATGCAGCTTCACAGATTTCGTTGTTTGCATGGGTTTGGATGGTTTCCTTAACAAGCCGCTTCCACTGGTTCTTACTAGGGAGGTCTGTGAGGAGGTCAATTATGGTTGGTAGGTCGTATTTCTGGAGCAGCTTCTTGATATATATCACCCAGGATGCAGAAGAGTTCTTTTTAGTGGCATACTGTCTGAGTATGATTTCACCCGTGAGTTCGTTGTCGATCTGCATCCATAAGAAGTTGAGGGCTTGTCTGTGGATCATGTATTTGATTGGCAGGGCACCTGACAGGATGTAGAGGCCAGCTATGGCGGTCCTTTCAGGTAGACCAAGGATGGATCGAAGGGCTCTACGATGGAAGATTTCCAGTTCCTTGGTAGCAGTGTCGTTGATGATCAGTGCCTCAAGGCCGTACAGAGCTCTTGGTTGCACATAGGTTTCATATAGGTGCATGGATACGCCGACTGGCAGGCCATTCAGCCCATGGAGGCCAGATCCCATGAGGGCGTATAGGGTGCATCTTGCTACTCTTATGCGTTCCTCAATAGTGGCTGATGTAGAGGAGAGGCGGCTGCGCTGAATTCCCATGTGTGTTGCGTCATCCCTGATTGGTAGAGCTTTACCGTTGACTTGGATCTGGCCACATTCCCTAAGATGATCCAGTTCCGTTTGGGATTTCATGTTGAAGGGAACGATCACTGACTTTACAGGGTGTATGGTGTAATGTTCAGCATTGGCGTAGTGTTCGATGATGGAGATGGTAGATTGGAGACCGTGAGGTTGAGAGTCAAGCACAAGCATATCATCGGCGCATGTCGGGGTGGTTACGCAGATGCTTCCTAGGTGGTACCCTGTGTTTGCCATGTCTGTCAAGGTCAGGAGATCGCTCAGATATGTGATGTAGTCGTCTGGGCTAGGGAGTTTGCCTTGTCCGTTCCCCTGGCGTATTAATATGTTGTTATCGGATTTTTCTTTCTCCCATTCGACACGTGCTGTTAAATCTTTGTAGGAGTTTGCTTTCAAGTTCCACCAAGGGCCTCGGATTCCGGCTGCGTAAAGTTTGTCAAGGAGGCTGGTATGTTGCACTACGTCGAACGCTTTTTGGACATCTAGCGTAGCGCAGTATAGCGGCTCTCCCTTGTCTTTGGCTTCCGATATGCACTCGGTGAGGATAAGGGCTGCTTGTAAGCCAGACTTTCCTTCGGTGAAGCCAAACTGTGTGGGGTGTAGTCTGGCAGGAGTGGCTTCTTTCTGGTGGTCTAGGAGTAATTTGTCCATAATTTTCATTATGAGGGGGGTGATGGTAATGCCCCTGTAGTTCCCAGGGTCGTCTTTAGCCTTCCCTTTCTTATGCACGGGGTGCAGGACCCCTTCTTTCAGGGACTTCGGGATTTCACCACTATTGAATATTTTGTTGATGACAGGAGTGAGGAAGTCAGCAACTATTTCTGGGGCTGCTCTGACGTGTTCAGCTGCCAGGTGATGGGTGTCTTTGGCTTTACCTTTCTTGAGTGAGAGAATCGCCTGGACTACTTCTAATTTTGTGATGCAGAAGGGCAGGAGTGATCCTTCCGTGATCTTTGCGATGTTGGCGATGTTTTCCGATGCCTGCGTCTGGCGTTCGTGAGTATAGTGCTCAGTTGGAGTAGGGGTAGCTAGAGTTGTAATGATGTAAGTATGAGTGTTTAAAAACTACCCCACAGCTTGGTCACATGGTAGGCAGGACCTGTTCTGATTGGTCCATTAGGGCAGATAGTGTAGATATTTTAAAAATAAACTGATTTCCTGTTTTACCCCAGCAGAATCTAGGTCAGGCTCCTGCACCAGCAGGCACTGTCTCACTGTGCTTATCATTTTCATTTTTAGTATTATTGTCATTATCATTATTATCATTAGTAGTAGCAGTAGTAGTTGATAGATTTAGGCCTAAGTTTGAAGTAGCTGCTGGTATTGAATTTGCAAGACTGGGGTTTTTTTTGATTAGAGTAAAGAAGGTGAATAACCTAAGCCACTGTCAGACCACAACAAATTGAATTCTTATAAGCCATACATGTTTCCCCATAATTAACCCTTTCATGCCTGTAGATCTCCTTGATAAGTGATTTCTGGACCAATGATACTTTAAATTTCCTTAACACATGCTGCTGATGGCTATAATTTTGCCAATACAAAATGACACAAATAGCTTAAATATGACTGACATGACAGGAAATGGTCACATAGAATTTTTTAAAGTCACTATAGTTACAACTTTCAACCCGCAAGAGCACGCTAAAACTCCTATATTAAGCTGCACGCCGGAGTATCATATACTTCCTAACCTAAATACACCACTTTTTTGTGGTCATTTCCATTAAAACCGCTTTTATACTCGATGTGCTGCTGCAAGTGGAAATCTGTATGACTAATCTTGCGTCAACACTCCCTCCTACACTGCTACTAGCTGGCCGCATTTGACCCATATAGATAAGGACCTGCATGCCAGTACCTGCCAGGTGGGTAGCGTTCTCTGGGGAGAGCGAATGACAGGATGCATAGCCTGTTACCGTCCCAGGAACGGTTATCTATGTGCTTATTTCCTGTAATGGAAACCTGGCATATGGGTACTCAGCAAGAGCAATCCCATGAATACCAACATGACAGGGTTTAGATGGTTTTCAAAAAATCTTTGCATTCTTGTTCTTTGACCAATAGCATAGCCTCAGCATTGGAAAGGTTGATAGTTAGTACTTAAGGTAATTGACTGAGAGTTATTGTTCGTGTTTAGTTTAACTAGTGCTCTTCAAATAATTCTCAATTTATCTTATTAGTTATGTCAAATGTTGTCAGATTATTAATTCACTCCAGATACATATTGTTTTGACTTATCCATGCATAGAGTTGTGATGTCAATTGCTCCGACACTTTCAACATGACCTGAGGATGAGGCATTAATTTTTAAAATGTATTTGAAAGTTGTAGGTAACGATACAATTAACTTTTTTACTTAAATATTTGCAGAACATTGCTTTTTGTTTTCTGCTCAAATTTCTCCTTCAGATATTTCACGATAAGTGATTTTGTTAGAGAGATTATCACCAAAATAGCCATGCAGTTTTTGGGGCTACAGGCATAAATGGGTTAAGAAGAATGATTTCAACGACCAAGTCAGGTCTTTTTGGTTGGTACAGGTATAACCCTTATGCTGCGGCAGGCTAATTTGCCCAAAACAAAAATGATGCAAAAAAACTTTTAAAATAACTTAGATGGTTTTCAAAAATCTTTGCATCCTTGTCCTTTGGATGAAAGTAACCTCAGCATTGGAAGGGTGAATGAAGCTTTCACCCCATAACATCTGATTATAGAAAATTTATTTGAAATATTTCAAAAGAGCTAGGTTGGGATCTAATTAACGTTTTTCCTTCAATATCATTCAAAATATACTTTATTCAACAAGATATCAGCAATGCTGAGGCTACTTTTCAGTTTTGTTCAAAGCGCAATGACTCAAAGATTTTTGAAAACCATTTAAACCCTGTCATGTTGGTATTCGGATAGCTTTCGCTGAGTATTATCATCATCATTGTGAATATAGATATAGCGTGGAAGTAAATTTTATCTCTGTCATCATCATCATCACTATCATCATCATCATCATCATAACGAATATAGCTACAGGCCCAGTCACACTAGGGTCAGACTAACACACGATTTTAAAATAGGCAGGTCGGACTCGATTTTTTCACCTATTTGCTCCGTCTAAAAAGTCGGCATATACGATCTTAACCAAGTTAAACCCTGTCATGTTGGTATTCGGATAGCTCTCGCTGAGTATTATCATCATCATTGTGAATACAGCTATAGCGTGGAAGTAAATTTTATCTGTCAGCATCATCATCATCATCATAATGAATATAGCTACAGGCCCAGTCACACTAGGGTCTGACTATCGCACGATTTATAAATCGGCAGGTCGGACTCAATTTTTTCACCTATTGGCTCTATCTAAAAAGTCGGTATATACAATCTTAACCCAGTACAAACTTTTTAGACGGAGCCGATAGGTGAAAAATCGAGTCCGCCCTGTGTGATAGTCGTACCCTAGTGTGACTGGGCCTTACAATGTAGAAGTCAATTTTATTATTGTCATCATCATCATCATCATGGCTATAGCTAAGGTGAAGAAGTCAATTTTATCATCGTCATCATCAATCGATATTGTCATCATCATCATGAATATAGCTAAGGTGTAGAAGTCAATTTCATCGTCGTCATTATCTTCAGCGATATCATCATCATCATCATGAATATAGCCAAGATGTAGAAGTCAATTTTATCATCATCATCATCATCATGAATATAGCTTTCAAAGGTGTAGAGGTCAAAATTATCGTCATCAGCATGGATATAGCCAAGGTGTATATGTCAATTTTATCATCATCATCATCATCATAAATATAGCTATCAAAGGTGTAGAGGTCAAATTTATCATCATCAGCATGGATATAGCCAAGGTGTATACGTCAATTTTATCATCATCATCATCATGAATATACCTATCAAAGGTGTAGAGGTCAAATTTATCGTCATCAGCATGGATATAGCCAAGGTGTATAAGTCAATTTTATCATCATCATCATCGTCAATATAGTTAAGGTGCAGAAGTCCATTTTATCATTGTCATCATCAACATCATCATCATCATGAATATAGCTAAGGTGTAGAGGTCAATTTTATTATCATCATCATCATGAATATAGCTAAGGTGTAGAAGTCAATTTTATTATCATCATCATCATCATCATGACTATATAGCCAAGGTAAAGAGGTCAATTTTATAATCATTATCATCATCATGAATAGCTTAAAGGTCTAGAGGTCAACTTTATCATTATCATCATCATAAACTTTTAAGAGTCACTATTTACAACTTTCAACCCTCAAGAGCACGCTAAAACTCCCATATTAAGCTGCACGCCGGAAAGTGTAGAGATCTTCCTAACCTAACTTCCTAACCTAAATACACCACTTTTTTTGTTGTCATTTCCATTAAAACCGCTTTAATTCTCAATATTCTGCTGCAAGTGAAATCTGTATGGCTGTCTAAATATTGCGTCAACACTCCCTCCTACACTGCTACTAGCTGGCCGCATTTGACCCATATAGAAAAGGACCTGCATGCCAGTACCTGCCAGGTGGGTAGCGTTCTCTGGGGAGTGCGAATGACAGGATGCATAGCCTGTTACCGTCCCAGGAACGGTTATCTATGTGCTTATTTCCTGTAATGGAAACCTGGCATATGGGTACTCAGCAAGAGCAATCCCATGAATACCAACATGACAGGGTTTAGATGGTTTTCAAAAAATCTTTGCATTCTTGTTCTTTGGACGATAGTATAGCCTCAGCATTGGAAAGGTTGATATTTAGTACTTAAGGTAATTGACTGAGAGTTACTGTTCGTGTTTAGTTTAACTAGTGCTCTTCAAATAATTCTCAATTTATCTTATTAGTTATGTCAAATGTTGTCAGATTATTTATTCACTCCAGATACATATGTTTTTGATTTGATTCGATTTTTTCACCTATCGGCTCCGTCTAAAAAGTCGGAATATACGATCTTAACCCAGAGAAAGTCCGATACAAGGTGATAGGAGTGGAAATGAAAGGAATGGAAAGTAGTATGAAGCTAGTGCGCTGGGCGCAACACAGCGCAGAGGTTAGGCAGGTATGGTAGATGAATGGATCCGTGCGCCAAAATATGTAGGCCGGCGCACGAATCCATATCTCAAGGGGAATGGATAGAGATGTAATAGTTATGAAATATGAGGAATATGGGTAGTGAGTAAAAGCAAATTAGTGATTGTGTAAATATTTAAAGCTATGTTATTGTTCACCTGGGAAAAAAGGTCTGATTTGGAAAATATTTGTTACTGAAATACCATAAAGGTGAGAATATGGGGAATTCAAAAACATTAACCAAAATTTGCCCCCCCCCCCCCCCCCCCAATATGATACTGACCACCTCTGGGTCATGGACTATTATGATGTATTCAGTTCAAAAGCAATGTCTGTGTGTTTCTCATAACTGGGAATTTGTCATCATGCTTCATGTGTGATCTGCTACATAAAATTAAAGTTATTTCATAATCATACTTGTATGGTTATCAATTTGCCAACACCTGTAAAATATAATAGCCCACTCCTAAACTAATAAACTAATCTGACCCCTGGTGGCCAGGATTGGAACCGCATAAAATCTCCTGATTTTGGATGGTTGAATGTTAACAGGTATGAATTATATAACTTGGTCAGAAATCTTCAGATTAGCTACTGATTTGCCAACTTTCAAAAATCATCCACCATTCCTCAAGAATAAATTTATTTTCTAGCCAAGAGCCAAGAATTTCATAATATGCTGAACATAGTAAGTATTTGATCTTGAAAGATCACACAATGTCTGGAAAGCTCACACAATGTAAATGTTGTTGATGAAGACATTTTCAGTTCCAAAGCTATCTGCATGTTTTTGAAAACTGTGTGTATATTATCATGCAGCAATTGTGATCTGCTAAAATTAAAGTTATCCTATTAACATATGTTTCCATGATTACCAACTCTAAAGGCCCGTTCCTTAAGCAAAAGTACTAACCTGGCCCCTCCCAGAATTGGAACTAAACAAAATGAAACCAAAAGACCTCGCAGTATAGTAAACCGCCTGATAAGTAAAATATCCTGATTTTGGATTGTTGAATGCTGACGGGTATGCCAACGTACGTGCACAATATCAATTGAACAATTCATAACACACACGTACCATGATTTAAGAACTTATGGCCAGTTTAGCGATATTCTCAGAATGAGGCATCTCCGTAGTATAATAGTATGCCGTAGGTGTACGTCCTATACATATTTCGCTGTTTCGCTATTCGCGGAATTACCGTAAAGTCGTTCCCCTTTTTCGACATATAAGCTAAAAGTACACGGGCGCGAAAATATGCCAAAAATTTTCCCATATATAAGCTTCAGACAATGTTTCAATCGCACGCATCACTTGATTTTTTGGCCGCTCAGTTTCATCAATAAACTCGCTGCCATAAACCGTTATTACGAAGAATTTTGTTCTGGCACTTTTCCCTATACACCTAGTATATTGCCAACTTGGCGAGTGGCAGCATGCTGAATCTATGAATGTCCTACGGACGACGTGCTACCGTACAGCACGTCTGATGCCGAAGTGGGTCCAGTTAAACCCTGTCATGTTGGTATTCTGATAGCTAGCTCTCGCTGAGTATTATCATCATCATTGTGAATATAGCTATAGCGTGGAAGTAAATTTTATCTGTCAGCATCATCATCATTATCATAATGAATATAGCTACAGGCCCAGTCACACTAGGGTCTGACTATCGCACGATTTAAAAATCGGCAGGTCGGACTCGATTTTTTCACCTATCGGCTCCATCTAAAAAGTCGGCATATACAATCTTAACCCAGTACAGACTTTTTAGACGGAGCCGATAGGTGAAAAATCGAGTCGGCCCTGTGCGATAGTCGGACCCTAGTGTGACTGGGCCTTACAATGTAGAAGTCAATTTTATTATTGTCATCATCATCATCATCATGGCTATAGCTTAGGTGAAGAAGTCAATTTTATCATCGTCATCATCAATCGATATCATCATCGTCATCATGAATATAGCCAAGATGTAGAAGTCAATTTTATCATCATCATCATCATCATGAATATAGCTATCAAAGGTGTAGAGGTCAAATTTATCGTCATCAGCATGGATATAGCCAAGGTGTATACGTCAATTTAATCATCATCATCATCATCATGAATATAGCTATCAAAGGTGTAGAGGTCAAATTTATCATCAGCATGGATATAGCCAAGGTGTATACGTCAATTTTATCATCATCATCATCATGAATATAGCTATCAAAGGTGTAGAGGTTAAATTTATCGTCATCAGCATGGATATAGCCACTTCCGTGGTGTATAAGTCAATTTTATCATCATCATCATCGTCAATATAGCTAAGGTGCAGAAGTCCATTTTATCATTGTCATCATCAACATCATCATCATCATGAATATAGCTAAGGTGTAGAGGTCAATTTTATTATCATCATCATCATCATGAATATAGCTAAGGTGTAGAAGTCAATTTTATTATCATCATCATCATCATGACTATATAGCCAAGGTAAAGATGTCAATTTTATTATCATTATCATCATCATGAATAGCTTAAAGGTCTAGAGGTCAACTTTATCATTATCATCATCATAAACTTTTTAAAGTCACTAGTTACAACTTTCAACCCTCAAGAGCTCGCTAAAACTCCTATATTAAGCTGCACGCCGGAGTATCATATACTTCCTAACCTAAATACACCACTTTTTTTGTTGTCATTTCCATTAAAACCGCTTTTATACTCAATTTTCTGCTGCAAGTGAAATCTGTATGACTGTCTAAATCTTGCATCAACACTCCCTCCTACACTGCTACTAGCTGGCCGCATTTGACCCATATAGATAAGGACCTGCATGCCAGTACCTGCCAGGTGGGTAGCGTTCTCTGGGGAGAGCGAATGACAGGATGCATAGCCTGTTACCGTCCCAGAGACGGTTATCTATTTGATTATTTCCTGTAATGGAAACCTGGCATATGGGTACTCAGCAAGAGCAATCCCATGAATACCAACATGACAGGGTTTAGATGGTTTTCAAAAAATCTTTGCATTCTTGTTCTTTGGACGATAGTATAGCCTCAGCATTGGAAAGGTTAATATTTAGTACTTAAGGTAATTGACTGAGAGTTATTATTCGTGTTTAGTTTAACTAGTGCTCTTCAAATAATTCTCAATTTATCTTATTAGTTATGTCAAGGACCAAGAAGTGGTTACTTATCTAAGGTTATGTCAAATGTTGTCAGATTATTTATTCACTCCAGATATATATGTTTTTGACTTATCCATGCTTAAGAGTTGTGATGTCAATTGCTCCGACACTTTCAACCTGACCTGAGGATGAGGCATTAATTTTTAAAATGTATTTGAAAGTTGTAGTAACGATACAATTAACTTTTTTACTTAAATATTTGCAGAACATTGCTTTTTGTTTTCTGCTCAAATTTCTCCTTCAGATATTTCACGATAAGTGATTTTGTTAAAGAGATTATCACCAAAATAGCCATGCAGTTTTTGGGGCTACAGGCATAAATGGGTTAAGAAGAATGATTTCAACGACCAAGTCAGGTCTTTTTGGTTGGTACAGGTATAACCCTTATGCTGCGGCAGGCTAATTTGCCCAAAACAAAAATGATGCAAAAAAACTTTTAAAATAACTGAAACCCTGTCACATGGGTATTCTTCTGAGAGTACTCAGTGAGAGCCATCCAATGAATACCAACATGACAGGGTTTAGATGGTTTTCAAAAATCTTTGCATCCTTGTCCTTTGGATGAAAGTAACCTCAGCATTGGAAGGGTGAATGAAGCTTTCACCCCATAACATCTGATTATAGACAAATTTATTTGAAATATTTCAAAAGAGCTAGGTTAGGATCTAAGTAACGTTTTTCCTTCAATATCATTCAAAATATACTTTATTCAACAACATATCAGCAATGTTGAGGCTACTTTTGTTCAAAGCGCAATGACTCAAAGATTTTTGAAAACCATTTAAACCCTGTCATGTTGGTATTCGGATAGCTCTCGCTGAATATTATCATCATCATTGTGAATATAGATATAGCGTGGACGTAAATTTTATCTCTGTCATCATCATCATCACCATCATCATCATCATAATGAATACTGTAAATCACTTAAATATGGCGTGAACATTACATAGCGTTATTACGGTACTGCCCTGGATAGCGTAATCTAAATATAGCGGTGAACGGGAACAGCAGGAGCAAGTTCAATTAAGAACTTAATAAAGACAGGGATTTTACAATAGCGCATATGGGCAGAGCGCTATTATCGCTATCTTATTATTCCCGTTATACTTAAGTGATTTACAGTATAGCTACAGGCCCAGTCACACTAGGGTCCGACTATCGCACGATTTTAAAATAGGCAGGTCGGACTCAATTTTTTCACCTATCGGCTCCGTCTAAAAAGTTGGCATATATACGATCTTAACCCAGTTAAACCCTGTCATGTTGGTATTCGGATAGCTCTCGCTGAGTATTATCATCATCATTGTGAATATAGCTATAGCGTGGAAGTAAATTTTATCTCTGTCATCATCATCCTCATCATCATAATAAATATAGCTACAGGCCCAGTCACACTAGGGTCCGACTATCGTACGATTTTAAAATCGGCAGGTCGGACTCAATTTTTTCACCTATTGGCTCCGTCTAAAAAGTCGGCATACACAATCCCAGTACCGACTTTTCAGACGGAGCCGATAGGTGAAAATTCAAGTCCGCCCTGCCGATTTTAAAATCGTGCGATAGTCGGACCATAGTGTGACTGGGCCTTACAATGTAGAATTCCATTTTATTATTGTCATTATCATTATGGCTACAGCTAAGGTGAAGAAGTCAATTTTATCATCGTCATCATCAATCGGTATTGTCATCATCATCGTAAATATAGCTAAGGTGCAGAAGTCAATTTTATCATCGTCATCATCATCGTCGATATCATCATCGTCATCGTGAATATAGCCAAGGTGTAGAAGTCAATTTTATCATCATCATCATCATCATGAATATAGCTATCGAAGATGTAAAGGTCAAATTTATCGTCATCAGCATGGATATAGCCAAGGTGTATACGTCAATTTTATCATCATCATCATCATCATGAATATAGCTATCAAAGGTGTAGAGGTCAAATTTATCGTCATCAGCATGGATCTAGCCAAGGTGTATAAGTCAATTTTATCATCATCATCATCGTGAATGTACCTAAGGTGCAGAAGTCCATTTTATCATTGTCATCATCAACATCATCATCATCATGAATATAGCTAAGGTGTAGAGGTCAATTTTATTATCATCATCATCATCATCATCATGAATATAGCTAAGGTGTAGAAGTCAATTTTATTATCATCATCATCATCATGACTATATAGCCAAGGTATAGAGGTCAATTTTATTACCATTATCATCATCATGAATAGCTTAAAGGTCTAGAGGTCAACTTTATCATTATCATCATCATAAACACCATGGCACTAAGAACTAGATTTTCCAAAAATATATACATTGCTGCAGAGAAAAATATGCCAAATGAGAATATCCCATTTCCGTCATCTTTCAATAAAATTTCTCTAAAATCAGGCACTATTGGTACATTCCATAAGCTTAATTTACTTAAAGCAGTTATAATCAATAACCTTTAAAGAATGTTTGTGTGAGGTTTGAATTGTCTACTCTGGTCAGCCTAGAATCTAGGTCAGGCACCTGGCACCAACCCTGTCTTGTGCTTATCAGGTAAGTAATCCAATTTCCTGCTTCCTCCCAGCAGGGTGCAACAGACAGGTCAGGTAGTGACCTGTCTGACTTCCCCTTGGCGGATACCAATGACTGAGGGTGGACATCAGGCTGTACTCCATTTTCAGATAGGGATAACTTCTTGAATCTGACTCTAAAAAATTATACTTGAGTAGAAACTGCAAACGTCCCACAAGTATTCTTTGAGGGTATTGACTGAAACTGCTATAGGTAAACATCAAGAAATGTACCAATATTACCTGTTTTCATGGTAATTTTGTCTTAGATGAATAAAACATGGATTGATCACCACATACTAATTACCATAGACCCATAATACAGCCATGGACACTGGACCCTGGATAATCTTGCCAAATCTAGTCTTACTGTGATCTGGGAGTAGTAGACAGGGAGTGGGCACTGTGCATGCGTCATCAAATTTCGCTGCCTCACACCACTATGAGTCATAGATAACATGTGTACCCCAGGATTGGCTGCCTGCTGGTTTCACAGGCCCTGGGTCAGACTGAAATTGCCGCGAAACCAATCACGTGACCAATACTTCCCCAGGTTACACTGTGTAACCCGAGACGCACATACCGTTGGTACTAGCATGCTGTGCCTATGGGGTTGCGGATCAAGGGGATGTATTTCTCTGCTGTGATGTCATTAAGAAACAAAGACCATGAGGGCTCTTGTATCAGTTTACATCTTAGATAAATAAAAACAAGTGGATATGAAACAAGCCGGTCAACCTGAACAGTCTAGCCTCAACCAGTAGCCCAAAATTTGTGCTCTGCACATGTTCAGATGATGATGGCACACATGTTTCTCTGTAACGTAAATGATACGAGAGCCCTGATTTGTCCTTGTTCCCTCGTGACCTTACGCTGATGCGCCAGATCAGAAACCCCTATTGTGTCCATCCCTTCACCTGACAGGTGTTGTCTGAACCTCTGGATATTTTGGCCTAGATGACTTTATTTTGGCCTAAATAACTTAATTTAGGCATAAATTTGTGATATATTTCATGTATCATTATGGGTGGGATTCTAACCGACATCTCCCCTTCAAATATTTTCCACAGGTTTTTCTGGTCACAAAGATATTACCAAAATAGTTGGAATGCCTAACAACCTAGAGACATTAATGGATCAATCCTTTCAATGCTGAGGCTAATTTCACCCAAAGCACAAGGATGCAGAGATATTTAAAAAACATCTGAACATAGCCATGTTGGAATTCATTAGAAAGTACTCGCTGAATACTATCAAAAGAGTACTAACTGTATTGTGAGTACTAAAGAGTGTCCATCCCAACATGTTAGAGGGATTAGCTATAGGGGCATCCCTCTCTGCTAGAGGGCACAGCCATAGGGGCGTCCCTCCCTGCTAGAGGGCTCACCCATAGGGGCATCCCTCCTTGCTAGAGGGCTCAGCCATAGGGTCATCCCTTCCTGCTAGAGGACTCAGCCATAGGGGCGTCCCTCCTTGTTAGAGGGCTCAGCCATAGGGGCATCCCTCCCTGCTTGAGGGATCAGCTATAGGGGCATCCCTCCTTGGTAGAGGGCTCAGCCATAGGGTCATCCCTCTTTGCTAGTTGGCTTACCCATAGGGGCGTCCCTCCTTGCTAGAGGGCTCAACCATAGGGGCACCCCTCCCTGCTTGAGGGATCAGCCATAGGGGCATCCCTCTTTGCTAGAGGGATCAGCCATAGGGTCATCCCTCTTTGCTAGTTGGCACACCCATAGGGGCGTCCCTCCTTGCTAGAGGGCTCAGCCATAGGGGCATCCCTCCCTGCTAGAGGGATCAGCCATAGGGGCGTCCCTCCTTGCTAGAGGGCTCAGCCATAGGGTCATCCCTTCCTGCTAGAGGACTCAGCCATAGGGGCGTCCCTCCTTGTTAGAGGGCTCAGCCATAGGGGCAACCCTCCCTGCTTGGGGGATCAGCTATAGGGGCATCCCTCCTTGGTAGAGGGCTCAGCCATAGGGTCATCCCTCTTTGCTAGTTGGCTTACCCATAGGGGCGTCCCTCCTTGCTAGAGGGCTCAACCATAGGGGCATCCCTCCCTGCTTGAGGGATCAGCCATAGGGGCATCCCTCTTTGCTAGTTGGCTTACCCATAGGGGCGTCCCTCCTTGCTAGAGGGCTCAACCATAGGGGCATCCCTCCCTGCTTGAGGGATCAGCCATAGGGGCATCCCTCTTTGCTAGTTGGCACACCCATAGGGGCGTCCCTCCTTGCTAGAGGGCTCAGCCATAGGGGCATCCCTCCCTGCTTGAGGGATCAGCCATAGGGGCATCCCTCTTTGCTAGAGGGATCAGCCATAGGGTCATCCCTCCCTGCTAAATGGCTCACCCATAGGTGCGTCCCTCTTTGCTAGAGGGATCAGCCATAGGGGAGTCCCTCCCTGCTAGTTGGCTCAGCCAAAGGGGTGTCCCTCCATGCTAGAGGGATCACCCATAGGGGCGTCCCTCCCTGTCCATATTTGTAACCAGTGGAGCCATCTATATGTGGCTAGTGGCATAATCCAAAGCACTCCTGGTCACAAATGAACTAGTGCTGCCATCTATATGTGGCAAATAGCATAACTCGGTGTACCCTTTGAATACCATACTCATGCCCCTACTTTACCCCTACCTGTGGTTGGATATGCTAGTGGTTTTTAACCACACGTTGTGGTTAATATGGGTAATAAGGTGGTGGAGTAGTGGCAATGCACCACCACATGCCTGCCACTGGTCTACCGGTGACCAGTGGTCAAGACATGTGAATTGGAACGTCATCCCACATCTGCCACGGGTTTGGTGGTGGAAACATGTCAGGATGGTGGTAAAGAGATGGCGTTTTCTGTAAGGGAGTACAATTAGCCATTTACAAAATGAGAGCAATCAAAACAATGAGACATTAGACATTAGGCTGCCTCAAAATGGTTTGTTGACACCTCTGCAGTTAACAGGCTCCATTGACGATAATGGTTGCCGTGTGGTCGCATTAGCTCCGGTCTGCCAATGTAATCTTAGTAATCTTATCTGATTTGATTTGATTTGATTTTATTCGGTCCAGTAAGATGTTTATTACATAGCATTTGGCAGTCACGGACAAATCATTTATAAAGGTGACTAGTTGGGAGTCATTAACTGCTATGCAATAGAATTCTAACCAGTCACAGGATATATACACTAAAAGTTAGAAACTTATTTCCATAGTGGTCCCAGTCTGCCCAGAGTATATATCTAAATAGTTGAATTCAATATATTCGCTGCTACTGAGCCAACAGTGAACAAGTAAAATGAAGAAATTAAAAAAAAACATTTCTGCACTAAAACTGTGAATATTTCGTACCGTGAAATATTCCCGATATGCAGTAAACAAAAAATTGGTTCATATGAAATTCATCCATTAATTTAATAATGGATATTCCTTGAACCCATTCCCTTGTTAGGTTATTGAAACAATAATTGTGAATTCAACTTCTTGTTGCTATTGTTATTTCAGCTGCATCATTCATTTACTGATAAATATGTTTACATCAGCACCACACAGACGTCAAAAACAGAAACCACCAATATGCAGGTAAGCTGTAACTGTAATTTGTCTTTGACTCTATCAGGCCTGCAGTGTCAAAAATAGTCATAGCTATTTTGAGAAGATTTTCGCTATCAGGGTGATTTAATTACACAAAATAGTTTTTTTTTAATTTTACAAGCCTAAAAAAAGGAACAGGCCTTTTTTGTTTATTTTCCTCACTGCCAGGCACCGTGGCCATGCCAATATACAATACAATAATTCTCTATGTGTATAGAGTGCAGACATATATATATAAGTTGCAAGATACTTGTTGGAGAATA
>OZ012698.1:31609318-31699318 GCA_963942565.1 Maea johnstoni
CTATGAGCAGGCTATTTATATAGATTCAACTTAGTACATCACTTGATATACTCACTTTATTCCCTGGGAAATGCTATGCAATGTAAGAAAGCAAATAATAATAATAATAATGATGATAATAATAATAACAATAATAATAATAATAATAATAATAGTAGTAATGATGATAATAATAATAATAATGATAAAATAATAATAATGATAATGATAATTAATGATAATGATGATAATGGTAAAAATGATAATGATTATAATAGTAATAACCATAATGATAATAGTAACAACAATAATAATAATAATAATAATAATAATAATAATAATAATAATAATAATAATAATAATAATGATAATAATAATAATAATAATAATAATAATAATAGTTATTATTTTAATAATAATAATTATGATAATAATGATGATAATAATAATAATAATAATTATTACAATAATGATAATAATACTGCTGTAAAAGATGTATGCAATTTATTGGCTAATACTTGCTTTATTAGACTGCTTTGACGTCTTGCGTGTAATTTATTTCTTTTTATAATTCTCTACAAAATAGATGTTTTTTTGCCTCTCAACATCTTATTTGAAAATTTTCAATAATACAATTCAGAAAGACAATCAACAATTATCAATGATACTATTTAGCATGTTATAACAATAGTAATTGATTTCTGATGTGAGTATTTATATTGCAACTATCTGAGTAAAATCTCATAATCTGATTGAAATCTGTTCCAATGTGTCATTTTGATAACTTATAACTGCAGTTATAAACAAAAGAAATGTTTCTTATTCTTCATTGTTATATGCTGATAAGTTGTTCTCTTTGTTGTCTGTAGGCCGGGGTTCCAATCCGTCTCTTCCACAAGGAGATAGAGGCCTACCTAGTAGCAGAGGGGCTCTTTGATGAGACCATCACAGAAAATGGTGAGACATTTTAACACTTTTATACCCTTTAAGTTGCCAAATATTTGTGAAAATATTGGCAATGTCCCTCACGGGAAAACATCTTATTGAAAATATTTGAATGAATTTACATCTCAACCAGACCAAAAATATGCTGTTTTCCTGGAATCATGCTTTATTCTTGTATTGCAATAAGTGTTATAGATCCTTCGTCTTCTTTTCATTTTCATGAATATTATCATCATGAATATTTTTTATCATAAATATAATTATTATTTCTATTATTATTATTATTATTATTATTATTATTATTATTATTATTATTATTATTATTATTATTATTATTATTATCATTATTATTATTATTATTATTATCATTATTATTATTATTATTATTATTATTATTATTATTATTACTATTATTGTTATTATTATGAATTTTTATTTTTATCATTATGTTATGTGATGAGGCATATATTTGCGTATATATTTGAGATACAAACTATGAAACAAGATTTAACCGTTTGTTTTTTCAGTACATTTCCGTGTGCGCGTCATGGACCAGAATAACCCTCGCACACTTTTCCCGTCCACGTCGGCCATTACGTACTGGACCATAGAGATGGAGGAAGGACCAATAAACGGTAAGATATGAAGATTTCAGTGACTTTTTTATTATGATGATAATGATGATGGTGATTTGGAATTTGGACTTTCAATTTTTTGTCACTTTTTCTGCCATCTTGCGGAAAATTAGTGACTAGCCAGTTGTAATTGGAGGAAACTGTAGTACCCGGTGAAAACCACCGCCTAACCCCAAGTCACTGTAAACTTTCTCGTGTGCCTTGGCCGGGATTCAAACCCAGGCAGTGGTGAGAGTCAGTGGCAACGCCTAAGACCACACAGCCATGATGATGATGATGATGATGATTTAAATGATGGTAATAATGATAGCAATTATGATGATGATGATGATGATTGCAATTATAATATAGATGATGTCAGATGCTAATACTGATGATATTCTTGATAATCACAAAAACAATGATCTTTATAGTTAGATGCTAATAACTTAGTATAGCACTAATACAAATAAAGCTTATAACTATTTCTTTCATGTGCTGACTCTATTGAGAATAAAATTAGTATTTAACCTTAATTATACTCTAAAATTAAAAAGTTAAAGTTAGTATTTAACCTTATTCTTACTCTAGTGGAATTTGGATGGATTTTTTTGTTGAGGACAATTGATTTAACTTTTGGGTAATTAATCAGTTTTCAAAGATTCTAAAACAGGTGAGTATATTTGGATTATTCTCAAGTGTCAGCGTAATTTGACTAACAAATTGATTTGCTCCTACTAATAATACTGTGTGCTTATCAGAATCGACAGTATCACATAGGGATCGGCACCTTTAAGACTTTTGTGATAAGATACAATATTGATGTTCCCTTCACAATACAATATCTTAACAATATTTTCAACAGCCTCTCAGGGGCCTGATTTTCATAAATTCAGCATTCTTATAGCTTCATAGATTTTGCTTTAAACTGCTTTAAATAATTATAAACTGCCCTCAGAGGGAGACATCCAGGTCGCAATGTTAAGGAAAATTTTTCCAAAGCATAAGGACACAAACATTTTTGAAGACCCTCTAAACCCTGTCATGTTGGTATTCATTGGATAGCTCTTACCGAGTACTCTCTGATAAATACCCATGTGCCAGGGTTTTAGTCATTTTTCAGTTTTTTTGCATCATTTCATATTGGCCAAATAAGCCACCAGCAGCATAAGGGTTAATTTTTTTGATACAATACTTTTTTCCCATTTGCTATTGAAGCAAAGTTGCTACTGTAATACTGCTTCATGTTGAAATACAGGTATACCAACTAAAGATCCTTAAGTCAAATTGTTTAAATGTTTTATATGTATTTTGTTGCATGCTCCCTAAGTAAAAGGGTTGAAACAGTTGAACAGGCTTGCTAGGGAATACTGTACACTGCCTTAATAGTCCGTGTGTAAAAACATTCCGGATTTTTCCGTTTGGAAGAATCCGTAATGTTTAAAAACGGACAAAAAATGTAATGTAAAAAAATAGAAGGGGAGCTACGCTCGTCCCTTTGTCCGTTAGTTTCACTGTCACACAATAGGATGCGCCACTATCATCTTCACAGGCGTCATATATGCAGAATTAACTCTCTAATTATCAAATCATCTCTATAATGCCTTTTTTAACCCTTTAACTTTGCTAATATAATTAAATGAAATATTTCAGCTCTTTTTTGGCCATTTTAACCCATCCCTTTCCCATTCATTTGTTTTAGTGCTTCTGAATATGAAGCCATCATGAATGTTTGTGACATTCATTCCTTTGTCTTACCTGGTTGCTAATGGCAACTAGGTGAGTTGTTCTCACCTGATGTGGCAGGCAGCTTGAACATTTTGACTGCAATCAGAGAGCTTCTATCGTATGGAAGCTCCCTGATGTAATCTAATGATCAAATGCAGACAAGTTCGAGCGTGGTCACGTCGCCGCCACGACGGTTCACTTGACAAAAAATAGTTTACATCATGATCAGTAGATGTCGCTGCATGAGGGGATCGAATCCGGACTATTTAAACACCGGACTTTTTTGATTTTAAGAGATCCGTACTATTTAAGCACGGAATATTAAGGCAGTGTACAGTAAATATAATGAATATGATAAGGATAACAATAATATTAAATTTTCACTTATAAAGTGCTACAGGGATGAAGCTTGCAATATCAAATACAATTAACTAATTATCAATGTTAATGTTAGTATTGAAATGCAATCATATTACAATCTTAAACTCTTTTTCATGTTTTTTTTCAAGTGATCCATGCAACCCTACTGTCTGTTGACTATGCATATTTCATACCTATGCTCAGGTTCTGTCACGTACATGTGTGGTACAAAATGTTCCTGTTTTTGCATTTCTGCTAATCATATCTGATTGGAATTTAACATGTTTCTATTGTTTTATTGTTTTATTCCCCTACAGGCTCAGTTGTTCAGTGGGAGCAGCAGATTCGCCTGCGTCACATGACCACCCGTCAGTACCTGCTTGTGGACTCGGACCAGAAATGTGGACTCAGTCCTGACCACCTGGACCCAAAAACTGTATTTAGGCTCCATCCCGTCATCAAGGTAGGGATATGTGTCTTTTTACAGAGGGTATACTCATAGCAGTTCTATCTTGTGTATGAGGAATATGTAATATATATATATATATATATATATATATATATATATATATATATATATATATATATATATATATATATATATATATATATATATATATATATTACATATTCTCTATTCCAAACCAGCTCTCTCTCTCTCTCTCTCTCTCTCTCTCTCTCTCTCTCTCTCTCTCTCTCTCTCTCTCTCTCTCTCTCTCTCTCTCTCTCTCTCTCTCTCTCTCTCTCTCTCTCTCTCTCTCTCTCTCTCTCTCTCTCTCTCTCTCTCTCTCTCTCTCTCTCACTCTCTCTATCTCTATCTCTATATAGATAATCTTGGTATATTTCAATCAGCTAAATTTCATCAAATACTTCCTTCATCTTTCACTCATGCATATGCATTCCTTTCTGACAACCTTCATTTATGAATTGTGCATCTATGATAGCTCTGCCATGTCCTGTCATCATATCTAGTAATTAATTGTTTAAAAGGAGAACGGATTGACCACAGTTTAACTAGAGCAATCATAGCAATTATGGTTTTAGCAATTAGGTAATTATATTGACCTGGTCAGCATAGTTTCAATAGCGGGCTGTATATTGTAGATTTTGCAACATATCATGTAACAATGATATATTACACTTAACCCTATTACTGCTGGTGTCAAAATTGGTCAAAATAAAATATGCAGAATATGCTGAAATATAACTGGAAAAATAACATATTGGTATTCATTTGATAGAGATCTTGAGCAGTACCCTTTGAACTTAGTGGCACTAAGGGCATGCTTTGTAATTATAAGTAAAACAATAAGATGATGGTAATTGATTCAAAACATTGCTTTGTTCTCATGTTCTGATGATGATGTTTGTGTGTTTGTAGGAGTCAGATGCCATTAATTATGAGACGTATTGCAGGATAGAACATGTGGTCACAGGCTCCTGGTTACATGCTGTCAAAGGTCAGTCAGTATATCCATTATACTGTAAATTCTTAGTTATTTGGGACACATTTTTATAATAACAATTTTTATGGGTTCAGGGTGGCCCATGTTTTCAGAATATACCTTGTTGTAGTAGTTGTAGTAGCAAAATTTACAGCTAGGTCCATTTTTTGTGAAATGGCAACTGGTGATAGATCGAGGGTTGCCCATATATTCCATCAATTATTTTGCAAAATGATTATAGTGGCCCAAATTCCTAGGGAGGTCTAAATTTCTGAGAATTTACGGTATGCTCATTGCTTTACAGTTACAGTATTGTTGAAGTTCATCCATTAATGTATGACATTCATTTTTTAGATGCCAGTTTAAAGGGCCACATAAAGGAGACTCTCTATGCCTGAATTGCTTCTTGTCTATATATTGACATGTATAAGGAGAAAATTGGAATTAATTTGAGTGCATTTCCAATCTTTCAGAGGAATATATTCGCCATGAGCATACGGGAATGGAAGGATCAACCATGGATGGTCTACAGTGGACCACAGCCCCTCTTCAGCAGGTAAACATGAACTGAGTGATTCATTCTCACCTGAAGATCTTGACAGGTGTAATTATAACTAGGATTTTAATAGCCTGATCGATCAAATTTTGAAAATGTATGCATGGTGCCCGATATGGGACATTGTAAAAATCTTGGGTGTCCAATATTCTCAGAGAGACCAAGATATGTCAAATTGTTATAACCACCAACACATTTACATACCAAGAAAATGTGAAATTAGCTTTGTAATGCCCTACTTTAGATTGTTTATGAAAGATTCTTTTTAGCAAGATATCAACACAATTTTCAGGCCCTAATTTGGTGGTACAGGTGAACTTCGATATGACGGATCACTATACGACGGATTTTTGCATATGACGGACGATATGCTTGGTCCCAGTCCGATGCATATCAAGTATTCGTCATGTGTATACGACGGATTTTGCATATGACGGACCGATGTTTGTTTATCTTTTGTTTCCAGGTGGGAGTGATTCAGGAGATGCAGTATGATGACGCCTTCACTCTACAACAGGTAGATGATGATCTCCTGCACATCTTCAACTTCATGGCCGGCATGGTTCCTTTTATACAGAAACTCATCAAAGACGTAAGTACAGCCAGGCATGGTTAGGTTGGATATAAAGTTATTGTCAACAGGGTAGTATGCTTATAAGTTGAGAAATGACTGAACCCCTGACAAATCGGTACTCATCTGATAGTTAGCGAGAGCTTTCTAATGAATATCCATATGACAGGGTTAGGATGAATTTAATTTTTTTTTACATTTTTGTGCATTGGACGAACGTTAAACCACAAGACTGAAAGGTTAATAGTTAATACATTTGCTATTACCTTTATCAGACAACGGTTAAATAGAAAATGATAATATATATCATTTGGTATGTAAAGAATAAGTAGATAGGTAAATGGTAAACCTCACAATGGTTAGTTTTCTTTTAATTAGGGAAGTCTAAAAATGACATTTTTACATTTTTTACTACATTTTTACATCAATAATCTTATTTCCATTTTTTACCAAAAGAAATAATATTTTTTATCATGTGCTTTTTTATAACTTCACGAATAACCTTTTGACGATTTCTCTCTGACTTTTTTCAGAAAATGGCTGGAGTAACGTTGAATGCGAAGCAGGCGCACGACACAGTTATGGCGCTACGGGAGATGAAGAACTTCATGGTCATGAACAGCGTGGCCGACAAGAACCGACAGAAACTCCTGAGGAACCTCAAGATCGTTGAACTGCTGGTGAAACTGTTATTCCTTCCTTATAGAGGCCTTCCAGATGCAAAGTAAGCTTTATTGTTTAGCTATGACAATTCTTTTGGTGAAGCATTTTTGTTGTTTACAGATTTATGTTTATTGTTTTAATGCTACGACTGTTTTTGTATTAACCCTTCAAATGCTGAGGCAATTCAAAGCACAAGAACACAAAAATCTTTTGTAGCAATCCTAACCCTGTCGTGTTGGTATTTATTAGAAAGCTCTCATGCAATGAGTACTATCATATTCGTACCCATGTTCTGGTAGCTTAAGAGCTTTCAAATTATTAGGGTTTCAGTCATCTTTTAACCTTTTTTGCATCATTTTGTATTGGCCAATATAGCCACCCGCACCATATAGTTTATGGTGTCTTTGTATTTGTATGTCAAAAGTAATTATACAGGTATATTCAGATTTTCATCTCATGTTTCTGCTAATGTTTTATCTAATGTTTGTGTCTGTGTTTGTAGCCACATGGTGAGTATCTGTGTGGAGAGTTACGATGTTCTATATACCTACCTGATGGGAGACAGCCGCAAGAATGAACTCTACGTCGCAAAACATCTAGACTTCTTCCGCAACCAAATCACACATGAGGTAAAAATACATTTATTTATTTCTTTGTTTTTCTTTCTTTATTAATTTTACATATGCTGTTTTATTTCTTCCTTTCTTTATTTTTTGAAATGAAATCATTTAATTTTCTCTTATATACATTTTTTTCAATTTTAGTTTTTCAATAAATTCTTAATTTGTTTGAAAAAAGTAATTACAAGAATATTCTTTGCTAGACCCTTTGGATACTGAATGATTTGCATTCTGAGTAAAAACTCTTACTTGTTATTTTACTGATAAATCTTCTATGAAGATCTGAAGCAATACCGAATTGTAATGCTGATAAACTTATTGCAAATCATTTTCATTTTGCTATACCTTAAATATGATTTTATGAGGATGAGGATGATGATGATGATGATGATGATATATTTCCTACCTTTTTTCCAGGGCGACGTTGGTCTGAATGCTGCCCACATGGTGATGGAGCTGGTCAAGGATAACAGGAAGATTGTTGACCGCATAGGCTTCGATTACATCGACAGCATCATAGATCTGCTCAAACAACACAAGGTAAGCAGACTTACTTAATCAACGCTTCCAATGCTGAGGCTGCTTTCCTCCAAAGCACAAGGATGCAAAGATTCTTGATTACCATCTAAACCCTGTCATGCTGGTATTCATTGGGAAGCTCTCACTGAGCTGAGTACTCTCAGATGATTGCCCATGTGCCAGGGTTTCAGTCATTTTTCAGTTCTTTTGCATCATTGTGTATTGGCAAAATTATCCAGCAGCAGCATAAGGGTTAACCCATTCAAGCCTGAAGTGCCCAAAAATGACAAGAATAACTTTGAAATATATCATTGACCAAAAAGTTTTTCTGGAAATATTTGAAGATGAAATTTTGCCCAGAACCTAATCAAAACTCTCCTTCAATTATTTGTTGACACTTTATTGATACTTTATTCCAATGTTATTTAGATCATAGATCAATATATTTCAATAGCGTTGAGGCCTGCCATTGAATACAATAGTATATACATTGTACTCTATTATGCATGCATTCTCTATTATACCACTTGTATGATTACAAATCACTTTTTTTCCTCCAGAATTATCGCTACCTGGACCTGCTGAGTGTGCTGTGTGTCTGTAACGGTGTCTCTATCCCTGACAACCAGAGGTACATCACAGAGGTCTGGCTCACCAAGGAGAAAAGTGTGAGTGTAAAATACCTAGCACCTGTATTAGCAATAGCATCAAAAAAGTGCATCCACAATCATACTAAGATCCAGGAAATCATGCGTCCTGACCTGTGTCTGAGCGACTGGGCCACAGATGGGTGTTTGATGCATCAGGGTTGTCCAACTGTCGTATTGTCACACCAGTGTGCAACAGAGGCTACAGAATATGTGACAAAAAAACACCTTCAATCGCTATTCAACGGGAAGAATGATCAAATGAGTCTACTTATACATTTCACTTGCATTTTCAAATATAGAATTATTAGAAAACAATTAAATTCCATTTATTGATACCACCTATTGATTGATTCTATGTGTTTATTATTGCTTAAACGGCCAATATGGTTATGGCACCTGATGACAATATTTGAACTGATAATCTCACAACGCCCACCAAAATTGCTGTGCTCCAGGGCTTTAACATTTGGACAACCCAGTATATCTGCCATTGTATGTTGTTTCTGAACTGTGTGTTTTAACTGAGAGTATGATTGTCTAATATACCATTTTATGTTGTCTCAGGACTATGTGTTTTAACTGAGAGTATACTTTAATCGGCGGATCCGGGAACCAATAAATCAAGTAACTGTCGCCTAATCTGCTGTTGTATGTTGTTTCAGAACTGTCTGTTTTACGCTGAGAGTATAATTGTATAATGTCATTGTATGTTGTTTCAGAACTGTGTGTTTTACACTGAGCTGGGCCAGGCCATTGGCAAGGACAGCAACGTGGTCTACGTGGCCGTCAATCACCACAGGAAACAGTGGATAGCTCTACCAGATTTTGTACAGAGGGTAAGAGCATGCAGACATGCATAGATTATCTTATTTTCTAAAAAAAAAAAAGTTAAGTTTATCGGCAGTTTAATATATTGACATTTACAAAGACAAAAAAAATGGCATTATATAAATCAATAAGAATGACAAGAAAATCACACAGTACAGCAACACACTGTTTAGAGCATAAACTGCTCATGACTACCATTATACTGCAAAGGTGAGATAAGTAAATGTCACTGGCAATTTGATATAGACTGACTATACGTAAGACTAGTATGCACATGACTAGGAATATACTGCAGAAATAAAAGTAAAAAATCATTGGTATTGTAAAAGATTGTTGAAAGACATACTACCATTCCATGGCTTTAGAAAAATATTTAATGAAAAAAGATATGACAGTAAACTGCAAAGATTGTATGAGAACATGCAGATATACTTCGCATTATATTATAGTATGTCTCTAACTGTAGTATGGTTTTAATGAAGTATTTTAGAAAAAAAATTAACAGGGGGAAATAATATACAGATGCAGGCAATAGCATTATCTTGTATTATCCTCATATTGGTAATACATTAGGGTGCAATAAGGAAAGAGTTTTAACCCTCCAAATGCTGGGGTTACTTTCGCCAGCACAAGAAGGCAAACATTTATGAAAATCATCTATACCCTGTCATGTTGGTATTCATTTGAAAGCTCCTACCGTAGCACTATCAGATATGTACCCATATGCCAGGGTTTCAGTAATATCATTGCTTTTTGTCAGCATGTCATATTGACCAAATTAGCCATCAGCAAAAGGGTTAAAGAGAAATTTCTATGGGGACAAGAGCATGCTTACACGCAACTGCATTATCTGATATTGTCACAGGGGATTATAAGGAATAGGATATTTATACAAGACTATTTCGAGGGTGAAAATAAGCTTTATTGGTTATTAGATTATTAAGCATCTTGTATATTTTTGAACAGGGCTAGTTGAGATATGTAAAGTGTCCTTGTTCTATATTTAAGCCTGCAGGTTGAGATTATAATTGATTTCTAGTCAGTATGATTGATTGACTAAATTGATTGTTCAAGAATTGATTGACTCAATATTGATGTACTTGTTTATCGAAAGTTTCATATTCAAATATGCACATTCTCTGGAGAATTAGGTGGTTAAATTTATTTGTTTTGTTTTCATTTTTGCAAACTGTTCACTAATAGGGACTATCTGCCCTAAAAGGAAAACCCAGCACAAAAGATGATAAAGAAGCATTTGTCCACAAAGGGGAATTATCTGTAAATATTTACATTTGAACTATTTACCTTATTTACCTTATAGTTGGTGTAGTTTTTCACCTGATAGTTCGCATTTTCGAAATCATTGTAGACTTTGTTGTGGCTGGCACATAGGCAAACATCTTAAAAACCATGGCTAATAGAATTTGATTGTGTTCTTGAAATATGTGATGAAAATATTTCTTGATCATCTATTGCCTATGTTTTTGAGTTATTGCCAAAGTTGTCAGCTTAAAGGGTTCAATGTTTTATAGCTGTTGTGTTTATTTTCTTCTATAGGAATCTGTTGTGTCTTTCTATTTATTGCCTGACATTTTTATCTCATGTATGATATTCAATCTATGTGTAGAAACCATTCTAGTTAGTCCAGTCACACCTAGAGTGCACTGCTAGCTTTTCTGAATTTTATTGCAACATCATCATAAATGAAGTGATGTTCCTCCTTTCAATAATAGCTAAGGGAACTTTGATCTTGAGATTAGCTTCAAAACCTACCATACAACTGTAGCATTGCATATATAGACTGGCTGTATAAATCAGTTCTGTAAACTGGGGCAACCACCGAAAACCTTAATTTCTTACTCTTTAATTTCTGTCACCCAATGATTGGGGGAGATTTACTTTGAAGAGTTTCATATTCATTTCATATCATCGTTCATGCTATCTTTGTTGTCTGCATATACGAAAAAAGCTTTTCTTATATGTCTGAGCCACTATTTAAAAAAGTGGTGGCGAACCCCTTTGCGGTAGAATTTGGTTATACTTGCTTAACTTTTTTTTATTGTTTCTATAGACTTAAAGGCCATTTCCAATTTCTATTGCTTGAGTGTTATAGTTTGGTGTTGTTATGTTGTTTCCTTTCTATTTGAAATCCAAATACTGACTTCAAGGCCATTTGCAATTTATATTGCTTGATGGTCATGGTTTGGTATTGTTATGCTGTTTACTTTCTATTTGGAATTGAAATACTGACTTAAAGGCCATTTGCAATTTCAATTGCTTGAGTGTCATTGTTTGGTGTTTTTATCTTGTTTACTTTCTATTTGGAATCCAAATATTGACCTAAAGGCCATTTTCAATTTATATTGCTTGGGTCTTAAAGTTTGGTGTTATGTTTTTTATTTCATATTTGAAATCCAAATACTGTTGTGCATGATATTTTTTCTATAATCTACCCTTCCCTTTCAACATTTGTCTTATTTTAACTGTACCAATTGACATGATGGAGAGACCTGTTAAGAAATAAGGAGGCTGCCTTCTGGAAAATCTTTTGGGCAACTTAAAATTGAACTGAGGTGGCCCTAAATATTATGAAGTAGCTTTGCTTGTGTTGGTCAGAGTATTTGTCATAACATAAAAATAGCCAAATCCTCGGGCTCTAAAAAACTTGGCAGTTTATTAACCTGTTAGGTCTGCTTCCACATTTTGGCCAACAATATCCCACTAAATATTCATGATTTGACATTTAATCAATCAGTACATTCTAAGATAAATGTATATGAAAAATTGTATTAAAAGATACATTGTGGGAAGAAGAGCAATACAATCATGAATGCAAATATTTGACACTATGGACCATAAACATAAATATAAATACATAAATACCACCACTAAATAGTTATGATTTGACATTTAATTAATTAGTACATTCTAAGATAAATGTATGTAAAAAAATTGTATATAAAAATTGTATTTAAAGTTATATTGTGTGAAGTCGAGCAATATAAGTATGAATGCAAAATATTTGATAATATGGACCATAAACATCTGTCCTGACTATTCTTCATAAAGTGCTCATGAAGTTTATATCTTGAAAGGGCACTATATCAAATATCAATTACTAGTAATGCAACCATCTCCATGTAATGGTGCAAAACCTAAATCTCATTAAAAAATGAATCTATTAATCTCTCTTATAGATGAATCGCATTGACTTGCAAGCCAGTTGGGTGAAGTTACAATTCTATTTCCTTAATCCAATGTGTGTTCTTTCATCCTGGAATTATTTTTTTATGATTGAAGTCGTATCTTGTCTCTTTTTTGAATAATGACTTGATAAACTAAATATTCTTTGAGTCACTACTTCAACATATGAAGTAACAGTTTATGTTGATCTTTCTTTGGTATTAAGTGATTGCAATACTTTGTTTTGTATTTTTGGTTTGGGGAATGTGGTTTTCTTTTGAAGAAATGCCACTTCACTCATTCTGCAGTAAATTGTACATTTTATTATTCTGAAGAGTTCTGAGTGGTATGATGTAGGTTTGTTAGTGTGTTTGCAATCTATCAATGTTTTTTTAATATGAAATGATTTGTTTATCATTTAGATTTGAAATACACACATGTACACAGACATGCACATACAGACATACTCACACATAGACACACAACACAACACACTTCTACATGAATATATGAATACTGTGAAGTTTAAAATATTAGCGTGGAACTATTATTGGTGACATTAGCGAGTGGTTCAGATTCGCTAATATTACGATCCGGTAATATTTGTTCCATTTTTCAACGATTTTTCTTTTGTTTTTCTAGGTAGTCTCACAAGGATTCCACATCGTTTTTTTCTCAGTAATTTACTAATTCCGAGAATGAAAATGATATACTGAAGCGAGAGTTATCATATTTAAATGCATATGTGGCCAGAGACTGAATAAAAATGCAGTTTTAATGCACTTAAGGGTGCACAACTCGATGTGCACATTTTTTCCAAAGAATTAGTTATTGACAAACCCACCAAATGACGCCACGTATGTGAAGTTTTTGACACACTCCACATCGATTTATCTCAGTTAATAACGAATTTCTAGCATGTAAATGGTATTCTGAAGTGAGTGCTATCATATCTGAATGTATATATAGCCAGAAACCCAATGAAAACGCAGTTTTGACTCATTGGGAGTGCACAATTCGTTGTGCACATATTTTCCAAAAGAAATAGTTTTTGACATAGACTCCAGATGGCGCTACCAAAACAAAGAAAATTACACACCTCCATATCAAGATCGGCTCTTTTCTGACCTTTTTTCATTTAAGATGCAAAACAGACACAAAACATTGTTTTTCAAATCTTTATTTGTCTTATCAGGGTTTGTGGCAGTTTCAATTCAGTTTTATTTCCAATATTTCCTGGACAAAGGAACTGTCCCTTTGTCCTCCATTGTATGTACATACTGTATATATTAATAGGCACCACCTTTTGACCGTTTATCAAACCGCGTCCAGGTCTAGTTTGAATATGTCGGCAGATGGCGCTTTTCGAGATGGTTCAGACGCTAATATTACGATTCGCTAACATGGAAAAATGGATCAATTCGCTAAATTTAAGCACGCTAATATTTCGAACTTTACAGTATATGTATTTTGAGATATTTATATTCTATTTTTACAGAGGACCAAACAAAATGATGAAGATTTCCTTTTCCTGGATCACCAACTGGACTTGTTTGGCAAAGTCTGTTATGTAAGTAGCAAATCACTTTGATTTGTTTTTACTTCAACAATTACTTTACTACTTAAGAATTTTTTGTAAAAAGTAGTATCGGGGTATTAGTATTCCAGAAATTACATCATGATGATACTTCTTCAGTTGAGGATCGTCAAACGATGTAAACTGTCTTTTCTGAATTTTGGTCAATAATACCCATTACAATTTGGCATCAGACCTATGTGAGTAAAATTTTAATTTGGACTCAAAATGTATGTTACCAAGAAACCTATTAAGGTAAACCATGATGGAATCCTACATATATATACCTTTGGAAAGGCTCTGCTGGAGAAAACAATCAATATCAGATATCAGTTAATTAGTTCCGCTTTATCATGTGTTACTCTATGAAGCTTTTTATTCTAACCCTTCTGATGCTGAGGTTATTTTCGTCCAAAACACAAGAACGCAAAACAATATTAAAATCATCTAAACCAAGTCATGTTGGTATTCATTTTTCAGCTTTTTTGCATCATCTTGTATTGGCAAAATTAGCCACCAGCAGCAGAAGGGCCAATAGTCATATAGGAGTGGAAAGACTTCTAGATGTAAATTAAGTCTAAAAATCATTGTACCATTACCTGTTTCCCTCTCGCTAAGTACTCTCAGATGAGTACCCATATGCCAGGGTTTCAGTCATTTTTCAGCTTTTTTTGCATCATTTTTTATTGGCAAAATTAGCCACCAGCAGCGTAAGGGCTAAGGGTCATACTGTGAGTGGGAAAACTTCCAGGTATAAGTTACGTCTAAAAATCATTGTAGCGTTACCTGTTTTTAGGGTCGCCATGAGTACGCCATCAAGGTGATCACAGAGGAGCTGGCATACCTGACGTGGGACGAGGCATTCCTATGTCTGACCAATGACCAGCTGCCGGACCAGCTACGCGCCAAGTACTGCCATCTCATCATCGGTAAGTACACAAGACTAGAAATCTAGCACAGAGAAAACAAGAAAACAAACCAGAACATACCACACACCAATCTGATAAGATGTGGTGACATAGATTGTTGTGCCTCACCAATTAAGCTTTATTAATACTGGTATTATAATTTTTATCATTTATTATAATTATTATTATTATCATTATTATTATTATTACTATTATTATTATTATTATTATTATTATTATTATTATTATTATTATTATTATTATTATTGTTATAATTATTATCATTATAATTATTATTATTATTATTATTATAATTATTATAATTATTATTATTATTATTATTATTATTATTATTATTATTATTATTATTATTATTACTATTATTATTAGTACTAGTATTAGTGTTATAATTATAATATTATTATTAGTATTATTATAAGTATCATTATCATTATAAGTATTAGTAGTGTAAGTGGTATTAGTAGTAGTAGTGTCAATGATTATTTCCATCATCATCATCATCATTATTCTATGATTTGTTATGATAAATATAATTTATCATCATAATTATCACTACCATTATTATCTCAAAAATCATTCAAATGACCCTATCTCTTGAGTATTATCTGTGGAACACCTTTCATTCAAGTACTTATCATAAATATGGAAGTGCTTCATTCACATAAATGTTACAATTGTACTGTCACTTAAGCACATGGTACTCTGAATGAGGATTGGTCAACGTACAGTTTTTGCCTCTTGTCATGAAATGTTCCTGTTACTAAACCAGTTCTATGTTTGGTGCCAGTAGTATACATTGACCCTTCCGATGCCGAGGCTACTTTCATCCAAAGTACAAGGATGCAAAGTTTTCTGAAAACCATCTAAAACCTATCATGTTGGTATTCTGTATACCTTTCGCTGAGTAGTCTCAGTTGAGTACCCATGTGCCAGGGTTTCAATCATTTTTCTTTTTTTTGCATAATTTTGTAAAGGCCAAATTAGCCACCAGCAGCATAAAGATTAAGGCTGTCAATTTCACTGTTTTAAATGATTGGCATTCCATTGTTCAATGCAGATGTCTTTCTATTGTTTGATGCTATTGTTCCATTGTTCTCTGCTATTGTCTTTGCCAGGATTGTTTGTGGATGTGGGGATCAACCAGTCCGTCCTGGATCGTATCAATCTCAGTTACGTCTATGATGATTTAGATAAGGCTCTCCTGACTCCAGCAAAGGCAGATAAGAATGTAAGTAGCCCACAGCTGGGAAGTGGTCACTTTTTACCTCATCATACTAAACCCTTTCATGCCTGCAGCAGCAAAAATGTATTTTGGTGATATTTTTCTTAAGAAGAAAATTCTTGGACTATGAAATTGTATTCTTTAATTTTGGATGTTTAATTTTCGAACCTGCAATGAGAATCTTTTTTCTTTGTCTATTTTATATATTTCTTTTACCTATACTTCAGGGGGAAAAAAACTTGTTTTAACTATCTTTATAATGATAGTGGCATATTGTTCTTACTCCCACTGTTCCCACTCCTATTGTTCTTCATCCTATTGTTCTTCATCCTACTGTTCTTCATCCTACTGTTCTTCATCCTACTGTTCTTCATCCTATTGTTCCTCATCTTATTGTTCTTCATCCTATTGTTCTTCATCCTATGGTTCTTCATCCTATTGTTCTTCATCCTATGGTTCTTCATCCGATTGTTCTTCATCATATTGTTCTTCATTCTATTGTTCTTCATCATATTGTTCTTCATCCTATTGTTCTTCATTCTACTATTCTTCATTCTACTGTTCTTTATCCTATTGTTCTTCATCCTACGGTTCTTTATCTTATTGTTCTTAACCCTTTTATTTTTCGTCCTATTGTTCTTCATCCTATTGTTGCCTGTGATTGTAGTGTATTGATATGTTGCTACATGTAACGCCTGTCTTCTGTACGGATTGACCTTGTAGAAAAAACCCTCATGGAAGAAGCTGGGTTTGAAATACGCCCTTCAGGGTGGCAGAACACCCTGTGCCAATGGGGGTGCTTCAACGTCTCTCAAGGTGTCTTTATCATCTCATAAATTCACACCTTAACAAATCTTTGTACCTTTACACTGTGTGATTTTCAACTTTCTCCACAGTTCTCAATGTAAGGTCTGATCTGGGGGATGTAGAGGAAAACCTACCCACTTGCAAATGAGCAGACAACATTACAATACAGAAAATACAGACCCTCTTTGGAATTTTCCATTATTGCCACTTTCTGCCAAAAAAGCCTCGTTTAACCACAAGTCTACCACTAGACCCGTGTCAGAAAAGGGTTGATGTTTCAATTTCCACAATCTAACCATTGGTCCGTGGTGGACCTGTGGCAGACCTGTGGTTGACCATCACCACAATTATACCAAGGGTCTGACATATGTTTGCCATGATGTGTGGTTAGAATGTGGTAGTTATGTGGCAATACCTAGGTTATGTGGTTAGAATGCGGTAATTAAATTGCAAACCCTAGGTTATAGTCCAATCACTAGACACAACTTGTACTGCAGAACAACTTAGTCTCTGCCATATGTGTGGCACAAAATCTTCCATTTTTATGTAAGGGTATCAATGCTAAATCTTGTGTAGTCAATCATTAATGTTTAACCCTGCTGGTAAGTAATTTGACCAATACAAAACGATGCAAAAAACCTGAAATATGATTGAAACCCTGGCACATGGGTACTCATCTGAGAGTACTCAGTGAGAGCTTTCCAATGAATACCAACATGACAGGCTTTAGATGGTTTTCAAAGGTCTTTGCATCCTAGTGCCTTGGATGATAGTAGCCTTAGCATTGAAAGGGTTTAGGAAATCAGAGTATGTGGGGGAAATCTGCACATGGTCAAAAACATATGGTAATAATGCATATTCCTACTTATATGGCAGAGTCTTGATGAGAAAACCATTTTGTGAATTTAATGCCTAAAATGTGTTGTTTCTGTCCAGTTCTCTTTCAAATATTACTATATATATTCAAAGAGTCAAGTTCAAAGTTGTCAGACCATGAACAAACTCATATTCAAAGAGGGTAAGGAAGGGTCTTAGCCAGGATTTAGAAACTGGGTGCTCAAAATTGGCAATTGTAAAATATCTGGGCGTCCAAATTTTTAGGGGGGTCCACAATATACTCAGATTTCAACCATAAACACATATAAATTTATCAAAATAAGGCATGATATCCTTATACAATGTCATGGGAGTTATATGGAGATGAGAAAATTCAATTACATGTTTGAGATTAACATTTTAAGAAATTTCTCACAAAAAAATGTGGATGTCCTGAGGGGTGCTTTTTAAGGGAATGATTTTGTTTATTCAGTTTGGGAGCAGCTTACTTAGATTGCACCTTGCTTCTCACACCAAACTGCAAGATTAGAAAATCCTCACAATTTCATATGCAATAGCAGTTCCATATTACAATAAAAGAGGGCACTGTTGCTGTCAGTGAAAAATAAGCTAGCTTAACGTGTTATCCTTTGGTATTGTCGTAAAAGGTACAACAACCTAGCCATTATATCTATAATTTCCTAACCAATTCACACTCAGAGCATCCTAAACAGGATAGACAATTCAAAGCATATCTTTCTAGTGAATGCATCTTTTGAAGAATATTTGAAGGAGAAATGTACGAATCTACAACTCTCTTTCAGATATAACTCTGAGTGCGAATGGGTTAAATCATTTGATTTAAGAAAAATTTGATTCTCATGACAATTATCTGGGTTTGACTTTCTTCTGTAATAGAGTGTTGCACATTTACCTCTATAAAATCACGTATTGCAAAATCACATATTGCAAAATCACCTTTTCAATATTGCATCATTGGTAAAACCGAGCACCATACACTTCAGGTCTAGAATATTCATTTTATTAAACGTATTTGAAAAACATTCATTTTACATATTGGAGTGCATATTTAGAATTGGTGTAAAACTGTATATATTATCACGATTGAATATGTATATTGAATATATATACACTATCATTCAACTCTTGATTTAATTCTTGGAAACTAACGTTCCAACAACTTAGACAACAAAGCACTTTCAAAACAGGTGCTTTTCCTTAGGTGAAGCATCCAAAATAAATGGACAAAAATCTCCTGAAACTGGTGGTAACATTATGTTGATGTACGGAGTGAAGAATGCAAAATCCTGCTTTGAAAATTAACTGATATCTCTCGCTGTATTTCCAGCTGACGCCTCGGAGTGCTGACACTATGCGATACTTCCCACACCTCCGGGACTGGATCGAGAACTTCTTGGACGATAACAAGGACATGACGGCTTCTCTGATTGGTCACAATATGCTGATCGAACAGGTGAGTATCAAAAAAAATTCAAGGGCTCGTTTGAGCACCGGAATTCGCTTCTTGTTGCTTTTTTGGCCATTTAAGGCTAAATCAAGATTACTGCAGGTGTGAGACATGGCAAGCACTTGGAATTTTAAAGTTGCAAACTTTGTCACTTTCTCTGCCATATTGCAGCTAAGTCATGAATAGCTTTCTTCAGAAATGACTTCATATTGTAAATGTAGTAGAAAAGTCTTTGTACACTATGTGGTATATGAAAAATAACTTGTATTCAAATGAAATGATTATCATATGTAAATATACTAAGCATGTCGAACTAGAATATATGTTCTGATAACTAAACTATTTTTTTACAAAAATCATTAGACCAATGATGTGGAATGGTTAAAACATAAAATTTCATTTTCTCTGGACTTTTTTTGTTTTTCCTTGCTGGCAGGTGCTGAATCTTGTGCATCACCTGGTGAAGTTTGGTTACTACGGCCAGACGTCCGACATCAAGAAACTGCTGAAACCCCTGCTCAGTCTGGTAGATGGCCGCAATGACAAACCCTACCCCAGCCTCTCTGGTACGTATAGCTCGCAATCATCAAGTCAGAACAGAACTGCTATACAGTGTTTGAACGGCTCTGTGCTATTTAGTTCATAGTATTGCCACAAGAGGGAGTTGTTGGAGCAGTAAGAAAAGAAGGCACAAGAAACAGAACTGTTATACAGTGCTTGAACCACTCTGTGTTATTTAGTTCATGGTATTGCCACTAGAGGGAGTTGTTGGATCAGTAAGAATATAAGGCAACAGAAACATACCTGTCCTGCAGTACTAATGGCCTGCTCTGTGTAATTTAGTTCATGGTATTACCACTAGAGGGAGTTGTTGGAGCAGTAAGAAAAGAAGGCACAAGAAACAGAACTGTTATACAGTGCTTAAACGGCTCTGCATAGTTTTGTTCATGGTACTGCCACTTAAGGTAGAGGGAATATTGTAGCAGTAAGAATATAAGGCAAGGGAAACCGAACTGTTCCACAGTACTTGGCCTACTCTCTGTAATTTAGTTCATGGTATTGCCACTAGAGGGAGTTGTTGCAACAGATAGATTCATCCAATCTGATGTGCCATCAGTTTACCATTTACCTTTTTTTTTTTGGACTTATTTAAAATGGCTTATATTGCATCCTCAAACTAATGCTCAAAGTTGGTTCTCACATAAGCATGATACCTCTCAAAATTGTCAGAGTTTTTTCATGCTCACGGAATGCAAGGGTTTAATTGCTTGTTGTGTTATTTTTCAGTGGATGTAGACCCAGTGTTGGACCATTATCGCAAGGAGGGGCGTTTCAAGCGAAGTCCAGAGGCCAACGCCATAGTGAATGCAAAACTACAGTAAGAAAGCTATTATTATCATCAAATTATTTCAGAGATTTGGATACTTATTTCTTCTTAACACCAATGAAGTTAAAGCCGTATTCAATGCCTCTAAGTCAATTCAATTTATCAAAAATTGAAAACTTTCTTGATATTTACGCCACCAGTAATAGTCTTTGCACTAATCATTTGTGTTCTCATACTGTAAAACCCTTTATTACTCACTCAACTGCTGTCTGAATCTGGTTGCGGCCATTTAATTACACGCATAAACTGTATCACCGCTAGAAGGGGTATTGTTATTCTATTTTGAACGTACATCAGCGCCAGTAATATACGTGTTATCATCACCTAGCGCGAAATGCGTGAAATTAAAAGGAGCGCGATAATAATGGGTTTTACAGTATTTAAATTGAATTGAATACAAATTGAATTATTGTATTGTTTTTCAGAGCCATGGCTGTCCTTGATCTTTTCTTCAATTTCCGCTTCAACACCCGCCTCGAGGTAAGAGATATTACACCCCACTGTTGGACTAAAATAAGTTATTTCATCTATCCTTATTTCTATTTTTCTTGGGACTTATGAAGTACAGGCATGCTAGGGTCATTTTGTCTCTTACAGGGATGGATATATATGTATGTATATATATATATATATATATATATATATATATATATATATATATATATATATATATATGTATATGTGAAACGATATTTTACCATTGTCTTTTATATAAATGTTTTGTTAGTTTTAAATATGGGTTTCATTTGCAAAGATAGCAAATTTAAGTATCCTTTTGCAGTATCCTTTTGTGTTAGAAGCCTGTTTTATGTTAGCTTAGGTTATTGCAAAGTCAAAATGAGAAGCTTAGATATCTAGCCAAAATCCAAAAATATAACAGAGATAGTTTTTATGGTATTTTTCTTCTTGCTCTGGTGACAACAAATGTTCTTTTTTTCTTCTTTTTCTACTTGACCTTATGCCAAAAGATGTTTCTTTTTTTCTTCTTTGCCATTTGCCAGCAAATATAAAATCCATGATGATTCTTCTTTGCCTGATGCCAACAGTTTTCCTTGTTTTATACTTTGCTTGATGCAAACAGAGAATCATTGTTTTTTTTCTTGGCTTGTTGCCAACACGTTCTCCTTGTTGTTTTCTACATGGCGTGTCCCTCATTTTATATATTGTCCTGATGCTATCATTCAGAGTTGTTGCTTTTTAGCCCGCTCATTGACTTGATACCAAACAAACGTTTCTTTTATTATTTGTGGACATGTTGCAAACTTATATTGCTGTTTGACATTTCCAGCGGTTTGTGAGTGAGTTTAAGCTGATCCATCAGCAGTCGCAGCAGTCCACGGGACTCACCCCGGAACTGGGACCTCTGCTTTACGAGACTTTTGATATCTATGACGACAAAGAGTAAGTCTCCTTATATCCCCATTCACTTTAACTCATTTCTTCCTTAACCCTACTTTTGTCCAAAGCACAAAAACGCTAAGATTTTTGAAAACCTAAACCATGTCATGTTGGTATTCATTGGATAGCTCTCGCTGAGTACTATCAGATGAGTACCCATGTGCCAGGGTTTAGCTCATTTTTTTTTTTAAATAATTTTGTATTTACCAAATTAGCTACCAGCAGCACAAGGGTTTAAAATATTTGGACTGAATGGTGCATTGCATAGTTCTTTATTGATCTTAGTTAGAAAACATTAAAATATAGGTTAGAATTCTGTTGCTAATTGGTTAAACTTATATTCAAGCAATTCTTGAGGTTATACATATACATGTACATAGTTATCATTAGGGAAATATTGGTTGTTCTTAAGATTATTTCAAACATTTGCTTATTTAAGATTTCTATGCACACATTTTCAAATTGCATATCCACTTCAAATTTATTGCTTTAATATCCTTTTGAGTTATAAGAATTTTTATTTATAATTAAGTTTGCACATTTCTCTTTGTAATTTTCCAGAAAAGTACGAGAAAAGGGGGTGGAGAAACTGAGGCTGATGTTTGAAGACTCTTCCTACTTTGAGGGATTTGGGCTGGAGGCTATATTACTGGTAATTGTCAAATTTGACTGAAAATTGCAGTTAAAACTGTGGTTCCTAAATGCATATTTATCAAGTGATCAAGCAGCAAAATCATTATTGAGCTAAACTTATGATGTATTTGAAGAATCAAATGTTGTTGAGTTGTGTAACTGTTCTTATATTAGGGAACAATGTGGTTGACTGGATAAAGGAAATAGGTGTGGTTGAGTATGAGATCTGAATTCCTGGTGCATTACCACAGATGTTTATACTTGTATAATGCAATAATCTTAAATACTAAGAAAACTATATTCAATGCCAAAATTGCTGACCTAATTCCAACTCTATATAGTATTAAGAATAATGTGATGCAGATGTTTAATCACAAACTCTTAAAATTGAGGTAAAGAGATAAGAAAGATATCTTTGAACAGTCTATGTTCAAGTCTTTTCATGGAGAACTGAAAGAATGGGCATTTAATTTTTCTATTAAGAGTGATATTTATAAAAAAAAATCTGTACCTGTAGGAAGACTTCTCTGGAAAGATCATGATTCCATTTAAATACTATAATTATTATATTATTGTTAGGCATGCAGTTCAGCAATGACAAGGTTTTAAGTTCTTTTATGTATTTAGTGTATTTCTTATGTTATTTAAGATGGTAAGTACAATATGTATCATTGTAATGTTATGCAATACAAACTGGAATATTTGCAGCACTCTGTGTTATCTGTGGATATTTATTATAGTGCAGCATGGCCATGATGTTTGGCAAGCAGGAAGATAAACAAAAAAATAGAAAAAACTTTTGATGTACTGTTGATTTGTTGCAGGATCTGGCCAAGTATGACTATGACAAGATGGTGGTTCAGTCGATGGCGCTACTCAACAGGTACCACTCAGCCCACGATAACCTCTTCAAGCGCGCAGTGCAGGCTCAGGTAAGATATCTCCTAAACTACAGTACAGAATTTCATTCCTGCACCAGTCGACCGGACGTCTGCCAGTTCCTGGTTGTACAAACAACCATGGATAAAATGTCAAAAAATAAGTCAAGCACATCATTGACCCATGTAGCTTGCGAATCAATGCTACGTTCAGTTGTGAGGTCATCCATACATCCATGCTTACGAAACTGTGCGGCAATCAGGTGTGCGGTCGTGTATTATGCCTGGGGTGCCCAGTCATTTAGTGCAGGAATTAAATGGTGGCACTCTAGTACTGTTCATGGTTGCCAAAAGCAGTCTGACAATTTTGATGAAATCTTGCAGGCAAAAGCAAAGTTAGGAAAATATCTGATGAAGAAGTGTTTGTTGGAGTATTGCCTACAACTCTCCTTCAATTATTTCATAAAATCTTCAAACTCTATATTAGTTCACCTTCCCCAGGATAAAACTATATTCAAGATGATTTCTTGTGCTTTTGCAAAGACTGGATTTTTTTTTGTGAGTTTGTTTTTGATCCGAAAACGCATTGATATCTCCTTAAAACGACCTCATGTATGCTCTAAAATTTTAACAATAAAAAAGCCTATGGATATGGCAACCAAAAAACTAAGGCATAAAAGGATAATATGGTTATTTTCAGAAAGTAGTAGATCACAGTTTTTCACCATATGTTTTTTTGTAGGTTTTGATCACGGATAGTTCAGTACACGTCCTGCACCGTTTACGCGGTATGCTGCCTACCATGCGCCGACTGGCCTCAGCCAAACTCTCCGAAGATCAGGTGGTCAGCATGAGTGACATCATCGATAAGATGATCAAACTCTGCTCCCTGGAGAACGAACCCGAGGAGAAGCACCCTATGAACCAAAGCATCTTATACAATCATGGTAAGTACCCATCTATTAAATATTTTAACCCTTAAACTGCTGGTGGCTAATTTCCCCATACAAAATGAAGCAAGGAACCTGAAAAATAACTGAAGCCGTGGCATAAGGGTACTCATCTGAGAGTCCTCAGGGAGAGTTTTCCAATGAATACCAACATGACAAGGTTTAGATGTTTTTCAGAAATCTTTGGTTTTTGAGCTTTGGATGAAAAGAGCCTTAGCATTGGAATGGTTAACCCTTCCAATGTTTAAAGGCTACTTTCTTCTAAAACACAAGCATGAAAAGATTTTTAAAAACCATCTTAACCCTGTCATGTTGGTATTTATTGGATAGCTCTTTCTGAGTACTCCCACATGAGTACCCATGTGTCAGGGTTTTAGGATTTTTTAAAGATTTTTTGCATCCTTTTGTATTGACCAAATTATAGCCACCAGCAACATGAGGATTATGATATGATTTAACAAAATTATGTTCTATTTTGGGTTGTGTGTTTTTTATTGCATTTAAGTGATAGTTGTTGTATCAATTAACATACATTTACCTTTTAAATACAATACTTTAGAATGACAATTCTATTATAATATTTATTTCTGCTTTGCTCATTTGAAGAATGTTTATTCATTATTTCATAGAAAAGTTGTATATTCTATTGATGAAAATGAGTATGGAATTCCTTATTTACATAACTAGATTGTTTCCTAAAAAGTATATAGCTCCTCAATAACCCACTTTTGCTGCCAAGGAATTGACTAATCTTCAGGATTGAGTTCCGTAATATTTTCATTTTCTACATGTAAAGTCTACACATCCTCTTCTAAGTCAGATTTTTGCTTGAATATTGCTCTGAACATATATATGTCTTCGAAATCTTTCCAGCAAAACTTTATTTTGTGTGTGTTTCAGGCATCCTAGCAGACATGTTTGACATTCTCTCCCAAGAAATTGACATCAAACTAATCGTAAGTTGCAAACTAGAAACGCAGCACAAGTTTTGTTTTTTCAACCCCACTTGAGTTGTATCTAACAGACACATAGATTTAGTTCAAAGACACTGAGTCACTTGCTTTGTGATGCTACTGATGTGTTCATTTAATGTGTTTTACTGGTTTTAACCCATAAAAGCCCAGAAAAAGCCTCAACCATAACAACATATGCATATTTTCTGTTTGAAGCTTGTAGGTAATATTTGAAGCAATTATACCTGATTTAAAACATATATTATTATATGTATATTATCCTATTTGTTTCCAAATCACATTTAGTTCATTCATAGTTTGTTAAACTAAACATTTTGCACTAAAAACTATAGATTGTATTCATACAAATAATTTCAGGTCCTCTTTTTGGTCAAATTTGCAAGAATACACAACATTGGAGCAGAGATTATATAATGTTTTGCCAGGAGTTTCATTTCATCTGTCAGTTCTCTTAATTCTTATACTGACCACCAGAGGGCTGTATTGGGTGTTTGAACAGACAGTAACCATTTCACTGCCACTTGTTATGTTGTAATGTACTGTATAGATTAATTTTGTAAAAAGCTTAAAACCCGCACTAGTGAAACAATTGCACAGTAGCGTATATGCAAGTCATTCATTTCAGCATTCATCACTCATTTTGCCAGTTATTTTAATTTGATTAATTTTTCCATTGAAAAAATGGACTGCAGTATTTAAAAGTGTCCAATACAGTTAGACTTTTTTTGACTACAAAGTTTAAAATACAGTAAAAATACAGCAAACCTGAAATATCTGGTTGACATTTTGTTATGATGGCGTAATCTTCCTGGGAACAGTATTCGCACATCAACATGTTTTTTTAATGTGCCGAGATTTAAAACTTTTAAAAAGCGATTTTGAAGAAATCTATCCGCAATTTTTCCAGGATTACCAAGGAGAAGTAAGTTTCTTTAGAAAAAAAATCATGCATTGGCTTAATTTGTCTATTGAGTTATTATTCGATTGCATATCTGAGGCTATCGCCTAAGATTTTATTTTTCTCAAGGTTTTTGAAGTGAATTGACATTTCTTTGATGTGATTTTACCTGATATGAAGCATGCCCTTTCTACTCTAAGGATAAAAATATTATAAATTCCTATTGAGATGCTCATGAATGTATGACAATTTTGAAGTTTTCTCAAGTTCTTTAGTGTGAATTTTTCTCAATTTATCTTCCTTGATCTCCATTGAGTTTGTATCTGTTTAAGCTATTCCTATTCAACATTTTCTAGAAAGAATGATAGCATTGTATAATTTGAAAAGTATGCAGGAAATATCAGGAAATAATGACCTCATTTCATTAATGACAAACTGGCCTTGATTTTGCAGGGTGTGGATGGAGGGGTAGGTGTCAATGTTAAATGTAACACTTGAATGCCCAGAAAACATATTTTGTGTTAGATATACACACACAGGTGTAGACGTGGTTTGTCACAAGCAAATATTTTGATTACAGAAGTACATTTTGAGAAACATTATTGAAAATCATTCCTTCAGTTATCTTCAACAAACATTCTCAAATGTTCTGTTCAGTAAGTCATTTTAGAAGTTAAACTGCGTGTGAATTCCAAGTTCAAATAGTTCAAGGAATTTTTACCATAAATGCATGAATGATACGTTTATATCCTCAGCAAAGATAAAGTCATATACCCAAAAGCTTCTATTATTTTTCAAAGCGTACTTCAAGAAATACCATACAGAAAGTTTGTTTTCCTTGAATAAGCTATCAAACTTTCTCTGCATTCAAACAGTAGTTTCATATATTTGAGATGTTTCAAAGTGTTTTTCTGGGCATGAAAGGTAAAGATAAATTAAGACCTTTGGTGAATGATCAGCTTTTGCGCGAAGTTGATTTCTTTATATGGGAACCTATGTCGCTAAACTCATCTATGAATATGTCTGTTAAAACAATTTCATACTGTCTTGATAATCAAAAAATATATACATATGTTTCTAACTGTGACAGTTTAATTCTATCTCTTCTAATTATGAATAACAATTTACTCAAACTTTCATTAAAACTTTCTGAAAACTATGATTAGAATTTTAAGTTATCTTCATTTTATTCTTTACTATAAACTGACTAAGTTTCAAAACATGAGTAATATGTTGCACTGGCGCGTTTGCACAATCTCATCAAGCTAACATTGTGTTGTGATAATTAAGATATCAATTATTTATCAAAATATTTAAATATACCTATCTAAAATCTCTAACACGTTGGCAATGTTTCAAAGAAATTCATGGTACTCTGAGATTAGTTGCACATGTTAAGCATCTTAACCATTCCAATGCTAAGGCTACTTTTGTCCAAAGCACAAGGGCACACAGATATTTGAAAACCATCTATACCCTGTCATGTTGGTATTCATTAGATAGCTCTTGTCGAGTACTCATAGATGAGTACCCATATGCCAAGGTTTCAGGCGTTTTTCAGGTTTTTCGCCCCATTTTGTATTGGCTGAATTATCCACCACCAGCATAAGGGTTAAGGTTAGGAATCTTTTAATTTCACCTTAACCGATTCATGTTTAAGAACCTGTCCTGGAATTGTAGCCTGGATCATTGATACTTTTGAAAACAACTTATAACTAAAATATAACTTCATTATTTGAGGGAGAGTTTTAAGCTTATTTCTGAAAAATGTTCAACTTCAAATATTTTTCAAAATTTGATTTTGTGAAAGAGACACTACCTATATAGTCTGTCCTATTTCAGCTGCTTCCAGCATGTTTGGGTTAACGACTAGGGTTTCCCTTAATTTCATCCTTGTGGTTACTGTTAGGGTAACTTAACCCTTTCATACCTGGAGATCTACTTGACTAGTAGCAGTTTTGGCTGATACGGGTATGAATGGGTTAAAAGAATGATCATAATAAGTGAGATCTTGTTCCTTTAAGGAAACTGTAATGGATTCTCGACCTTCAGATATTTTACGCTACTGGACCCTGTTTCTACACTTCTCTTAAAGTCACTTAAAGTTGTTGGGGCTGCCTTCATGGCTCAGCCGTCTAACACAGTGTGTGCTGATACTGGCTGTATCTCACTATGCTGCATGAGGTCCTAGGTTTGATTCATGCTTGTAAGGGAGAAAGTTGCCTGCAAATCTGGATAAAGTCAATAGTTTTCATCGGGCATGAATATAAAAGATTGTGTAAAATTCATCCCATTGTTAAGCATACAGTTTTTGACATCGTTGAGAAGAAAGTAAAGAAAAATGCTTGAATATACTTAGTTTGAGTAACAAAAGTCATTTCTGTCAATTTTTTATTTCATTTTATGGTTCAGTCAACTTTGGGGATAATATATTGCTGAATATTGTTTTAGTACCTAATCCTTCCTTTACTAATGTTCCAGGATACATCTGAAAAGCATGCGAGAAAGTGGCACTCAAAAACGGCGAGCATTGGGAATAGGGAGAACAAGATTGTGCTAGAGAATATCAAATTCTGGAGAAGTTTACGCGTAATTCCTTTTCTTTTTTGTAGTGTTAAATGCACAAGACATTCACACATCCACCTCCCCTATTCTTCAATGCTAACTCCAATATAACCAAATCTTTCCTTTTACCTATATAAATACATAAATACATACATTTATGTATGTATGTATGTATGTATGTGTAATATATATATATATATATATATATATATATATATATATATATATATATATATATATATATATATATATATATATATATATATATATATATATGTATATATATATATATGTATATATATATATATATATATGTATATATATATATATGTATATATATATATGTATATATATATATATATATGTATATATATATATATATATATATATATATATATATATATATATATATATATATATATACATATATATATATATATATATATATATATATATATATATATATATGTATATATATATATATATATATATATATATATATATATATATATATATATGTATATATATACATATATATATATAAATATATATATATATATATATAAATATATATATATATATATATATATATATATATATATATATATATATATATATATATATATATATATATATATACATATATATATATATATATATGTACATATACAGTCAAACCTCTATTAAGCGACCGCTCAAGGGAAATGTCAAAAGTGGTCTTTTAAAGAGGTGGTCTCTTAAGAAGGGGTTGAGGGTCTGAGCGAGGTTATGAAAAAACAAAGAATTTCCAACAATGACCTGGAAATATTGAGGTTGTTATGTTTAGCTGCGTTTGTTGAAATTTCCCCATTAATATTTTAAGAATAAGCAATTCAGAAAAATAGAATTTGAACTATATCATTAATTGAGGACCCTCAAGAATGATATACTTTCAAATTTTTACCGATCATTTCATTATTTTATTGTGCCCTTTCCAATATACAAGGCGTCTCGGCATTCAAGTGGCCGTTGAATGAAGGACCATTTACTCTTAGGGATAAGATTTCATGGTCGTTGGTCGCGTCAAGCAAATGGTCGCTTAATCAAGGTAAAATATACAGGGAATAGCCTTGGGGGGATTTGAAACGGTCGTTCAAGGCAAGTGGTCGTTTGAGAGAAGTGGTCGTTGAGGCAAGTTTGACTGTATATGTATATATATATTTATATATATATATATATATATATATATATATATATATATATATATATATATATATATATATATATATATTATAAATTCTTTAAAAAGAGGAAAACCTACTTATCGTCATAATGGTCAATAAGGTAAAAGCGTTGATGGAAGCCGTTTTGTTTTGTGGACTTAACATGCTTTAAGGTGATTTTGAGTACTTCTCATTTGAAATTAAATATGGAATAACCTCCTTTTTTATTTGCAATACTTTAGGATAAGGAATAATTCTTTTTTGAGAAACTCCTGCACAACAATGAAAAATTGCATTCTTGCGTCATAACAATTCATCTGTCTCAAATCGTTGCACAGTGGTAGTATATTCATTTTTTATTTATATAAGAAGGGCAAAACACACTCATATCTTGAAGAAAAATGTCAGATATATTAGCATGAAGCTCTATGCTATAAAGCAGCTCACTCTTTTCAACTTTAAGTTAGATTAGAACGGCTATTGTAATATATGCCATTCTTGCTTGGAAGATTCACTCATTTGGACCTTTGATATTTTTCACAATAAATAAAGAATATAATATCAATCTACCTAATAGTTGAAGCAAAGTACTTGGAGGTTCTTATTGAGGTTTCTTCTTCAGTTAATTTCCATGATATCCTGTTTTTTTGGTGTGCCACCAATTGAATGATTATTAAACTGCTTTAAAATCAAATTATGAAGAATTTTTTTCTTTTGGCAAATCAAATTAGAAGTAGGACTGGAATCACATTCTTTCAGTTCATGAGATCATATAGGCTATCGGCCAAGGACCCAAATTATGGATTTTAATTACCCCCCCATGTAGATGGAATTTTTTACCTTAGATGGTTAGGGTAGTATATGGGGCCTACCAAAATGCCGTGCCCCCACTTTGGGACATGGTCAGATTTGCGTTAGGCCTGGTCAAACTGACCACCCACAAATCAGGGAATCGGCCACCTGAAGCACACATATACTGCGGAATAATGGGATGGGGGGTAAAGAAATTGACCATAAAAATGCTCACAGTTCATTGAATACCACAAGTTTGGTATCAAAATGTTGGTCTGGAGAAGACTTATCCTTTAAAATACTAAACACATAACAAACTCTATTTCATGATGTAATATTGGTCATTCAAGGTCAAAATGGCTGCCAAATCAAGAATCTGGGATTTTCCCATAATTTATAGTTTCGGTTTATAAACTTCTCAGTTTTTTTAAAGGGATGTATTTCACTTCTGTAGCCACTTTTTCAGAAGGAATGCTTTTTAGTGGAGTTGTTCAACATTTTAGAAAGTTCATTGATTAGAATGTTAAGTCTAATTTTGAGATTTAAGGTACAAAGTAGGGTACCAGGCCCACCTAGAGACCCCAAAAAGTGCCGAAAATGGTAAAAAAATGAAAACCAAAATGCCTGTATCTTAAGTTTTACAAGTCGGAAGGGAGCAGATGATGCACCAAAATATCAGGTTCAATTTTCTCTTCAATCTGGAAGATGATGGTAAAAAAATATAAAATTAGGGGTCATTGAAGGTCAAATGAAGGTCAAAATGTCAATTTTTCTCTAAAAAATTCAAATTTTGATGAAGATATTTTGATAAAGTAGTTGTGTTTTGTGTGTGTTTTAATTACTTCCCCCATGTAGATGGAATTTTATACCTCAGATGGATAGGGGAGTGTCTGGGGCTTACCAAAATGACGTGCCCCCACTTTGGGACATGGTCAGTTTTGTGTTATGCCTGGTCAAACTGACCACCCACAAATCAGGGAATTGGACGCCTCAAGCACACATATATTGAGGAATAATGATATGGGGGGTAAAATAATTGACAATAAGATTGCTCACAGTTCATTAAATGCCACAAGTTTTGTATCCGAATGTTGGTCTGGAAGGGACTTTTCTTTTTAAATACTAAACACGTGACTAACTCTATTCCATGATGTAATAAAGGTCATTCAAGGTCAAAATGGCTGCCAAATCAAGAATCTGTGATTTTCCCATAATCTCTATTTTCCTTTTATGAACTTCTCAGTTTTTTTAGGGGATGTATTTCTTTTCTGTAGCCACTTTTTCTAAAGGAATACTTTCTAGTGGAGTTGCTAAACATTTTAGAGAGTTCATTGATTAGAATGTTAAATCTAGTTTTGAGATTTAAGCTACAAAGTAGGGTACCAGGCCCACCTAGAGATCCCAAAAAGTGCCTAAAATGGTACAAATTCGAAAACCAAAATGACTGTTTCTTAAGTTCTACGAGTCGGACTGGAGCAGATGATGCACCAAAATATCAGGTTTAATTTTCTCTTCAATCTGGAAGATGATGGTAAAAAAACAGATAAAGTAAGCAGTCATTGAAGGTCAAATAAAGGTCAAAATGTCAGATTTTCTCTAAAAATTCAAATTTTTGATAAGGGATTTTGATAAAGTAGTTGTGTTTTGTCATTATATAATGTCCAAAACCGGTTACCACAATAACTGACAGATATATTACCTGAAATATGGTCCACTCTTATAATTTGGACCATATACCGGTGAAAATGAAGTAGTTTTAAGTCAATATGGAGATCTGGAATATGGCATTTAGCAATTCCATGCTTATAAAAAGTGTTTAAAGACGTTTGGTGAGGAAGTGCTAGTATAGGACCACTGTTAAGGTCATAGAAGTTGTGAAAACCAAACATCATAGGCATTGTTTGGTATCAAAATGTTCGCTGTAAGACAATCTTTTCATTTCATTCAACCAACCTAGGGTAGGGTATAGTGTTGTGATATTAGAGGTCATTCAAGGTCAAACTAACCCCAAGTTCATGATTAAAGGTATATCGTCTTTGAATTGTCCATTTAGCAGCTTATTGAATATTCCTGGAATACATCTTTTATCCTGGAAATAGTTCTAGGTGAGAAATATCTTTATAAAGGATTCTCACACACTTTTCGAGTCATTTCAAGACAAAGTCTGGGCCAATTCTGAATATTTAGGAACCAAAATGACTGATTATGGGTGCACCCAAATATTTAAGTGAAGCAGAAAGTTGACATAACAGAGTTGTATCTTATGGTATGTCAGCTTTCAAGCTTTTAAACTTGCCTGTTGTGTTTGTCATGTAAGATTAAAGGCAGTGTAAAATATTAAAGAGATTTAAGGAAAAAAGAAGGTCAAATAAAGGTCAAAACATCCTTTATCTCTAAGAAATTCAAATTTAGATGACGAGATTTTGATGGAAGGTGTGTTTTGTCATCACATAATTTCCCGACCAAGTTACCACAATAATTAGCTGACAAAATAACTTAGATATGTTTACTAGACATTTTTTCAAGTGATGTATTTTTTTCTAGCCACTTTTTCTGAAGGAATGTCTTTTATTGGAGTTGTTGAACATTTTAGAAAGCTCATTGACTTGAATTTCAAGTTCTATTTTAAGCTTTAGGGTACAAATAGGGTACCAAGTCCACCTGGCGACCCCAAAAATTACCTTAAATATTACAAATATGAAACCCAAAATGACTTTCTTATGTTTCACTGGTTTGGAAGGTAGCAGATGATGCATCAAAATATCAGGTTTAATTATCTCTTCAATCTGGAAGATGATGGAAAAATAATACTAATATTACAATTCAAAGACAAAATGCTTTAAATTATAATATAGGAGGTAGTCAAAACACAACTACTTCATCAAAAATCTCTTTATTAAAGTATGAATTTTCTAAATAAATTGATATTTTGACCATAATTTGTCCTTCAATGACTCGTTGATTTTAGTATAATTTTTCCATCATCTTCCAGATTGAAGAGAAAATTACACCTGATATTTTGGTGCATCATCTGCTCTCTTCCAACCGGCAAAACTTAAGATACAGTCATTTTGGTGTAAAGATTTGTACCATTTTATGCGCTTGTTGGGGTCGCCAGGTGGACTTCGTACCCTATTTTGTATCTTAAAGCTTAAAATAGAACTTTTGGTCAATGAGCTTTCTAAAATGTTCAACAACTCCAATAAAAGATATTCCTTCAGAAAGTGGCTCCAAAAAAGAAATACATCACTTCAGAAAATTTTGTCAGTCAATTATTGTAGTAAGGAAATTATGTGATGACAGAACACACCTTCATCAAAATCTCTTCATCTAAATTTGACCTTTATTTGACCTTCAATTTTTCTTTAAATCTCAATATGTTTTACACTGCCTTTAATCTTACATGAAAAACACAATAGGCAAGTTTAAAACCTTGTTCTCCCCATTGAAAAGGAAAGCTGGCATACCATAAGATATAACTCTCTAATGTCAACTTTCTGTTGCTTCACTTAGATATTTGGGTGCACCCATATTCAGGCATGTGGTCATTTCGGTCCCTAAATTTTCAAGATTGGCCCAGACTTTGTCTTGACTTGACTCAAAAAGTGTGTGAGAATCCCCTTTAAAGATATTTCTCACATAGAACTATTTCCAGGATAAAAAAATGTATTCCAGGAGAATTTAATAAGCTGCTATATGGACAATTCAAAGACAATATACCTTGAATCATGAAATTGGGGTTAGTTTGACCTTGAATGACCTCTAATATTACAGCAATATACCCTACCCCAGATTGGTTGAATGAAATAAAAAGAATTGTCTTACAACAAGCATTTTGATACCAAACTGCCTATGATGTTTGGTTTTCACAACTTCTATGACCTAAACAGTGATCCCATCCTAGCACTTCCTCACCAACCGTCTTTAAACACTTATTATAAGCATGGAATTGCTAAATGCCATATTCCACACCTCCGTATTGACATAAAACTACTTCATTTTTACCTTTATATATGGTCCAAATTATAAGGGTGGACCATATTTCAGGTAATATATCTGTCAGTTATTGTGGTAACTTGGTTTGGACATTATATAATGACAAAACACAACTGCTCTATCAAAATCTCTTCATCAAAATTAGATTTTTTTTGAGAAAATCTGACATTTTGACCTTTATTTGACCTTCAATGACACCTTAATTCCAGTGTTCTTTTTATCATCATCTGCAAGATTGAGGAGAAAACTAAACCTGATATTTTGGTGCTTCATCTTCTCTATTCCGACTTGTAAAACTAAAATACAGTCATTTTTGTTTCAAATTTGTACCATTTTAATCACTTTTTGGGGTCTCTAGGTGGGCCTGGTACCCTACTTTGTAGCTTAAATCTCAAAACTAGATTTAACATTCTAATCAATGAACTCTCTAAAAAGTTTAACAACTCCACTAGGAAGCATTCCTTTATAAAAAGTGGCTACAGAAAAGAAATACATCCCCTCAAAAAAAACAGAGAAGTTCATAAAAGGAAACTAGAGATTATGGGAAAATCCCAGATTCTTGATTTGGCAGCCATTTTGAACTTGAATGACCTTTATTGCATCATGGGATAGAGTTAGTCACGTGTTTAGTATTTATAAAGATAAGTCCCTTCCAGACCAACATTCTGATACAAAACTTGTGGCATTTAATGAACTGTGAGCAATCTTATTGTCAATTATTTTACCCCCCATATCATTATTCCTCAATATATGTGTGCTTGAGGCGTCCAATTCCCTGATTTGTGGGTGGTCAGTTTGACCAGGCATAACACAAAACTGACCATGTCCCAAAGTGGGGGCACGTCATTTTGGTAAGCCCCAGACACTCCCCTATCCATCTGAGGTATAAAATTCCATCTACATGGGGGAGTAATAAAAACCCAAACAAAACACAACTGCTTTATCAAAATATGTTCATCAAAATCTGAATTTCTTAGAGAAAATTTGACATTTTGACCTTTATTTGACCTTCAAAGACCCCTTAATTTTAGGATTTTTTACCATCATCTTCCAGATTGAAAAGAAAATTAAACCTGATATTTTGGTGCATCATCTGCTCTCTTCCGACTTGTAAAACTTAAGATACAGGCATTTTGGTTTTCATTTTTTTTACCATTTTCGGCACTTTTTGGGGTCTCTAGGTGGGCCTGGTACCCTACTTTGTACCTTAAATCTCAAAATTAGACTTAACATTCTAATCAATGAACTTTCTAAAATGTTGAACAACTCCACTAAAAAAGCATTCCTTCTGAATAAGTGGCTACAGAAGTGAAATACATCCCTTTAAAAAAACTAAGAAGTTTATAAACCGAAACTATAGATTATGGGAAAATCCCAGATTCTTGATTTGGCAGCCATTTTGACCTTGAATGACCTTTATTACATCATGAAATAGAGTTTGTTATGTGTTTAGTATTTTAAAGGATAAGTCTTCTCCAGACCAACATTTTGATACCAAACTTGTGGTATTCAATGAACTTTGAGCATTTTTATGGTCAATTTCTTTACCCCCCATCTCATTATTCCTCAATATATGTGTGCTTCAGGTGGCCGATTCCCTGATTTGTGGGTGGTCAGTTTGACCAGGCATAACACAAAACTGACCATGTCCCAAAGTGGGGGCACGGCATTTTGGTAAGCCCCAGACACTCCCCTATCCATCTGAGGTATAACATTCCATCTACATGGGGGGAGTAATTAAAACACACACAAAACACAACTGCTATATCAAAATATGTTTATCAAAATCTGACTTTTTAAGAGAAAATTTGACATTTTGACCTTTATTTGACCTTCAAAGACCCCTTGATTTTAGGATTTTTTACCATCATCTTCCAGATTGAAGAGAAAATTAAACCTGATATTTTGGTGCATCATCTGTTCCCTTCCGACAAGTAAAACTTAAGATACAGGCATTTTGGTTTTCATTTTTTTACCATTTTCGGCACTTTTTGGGGTCTCTAGGTGGGCCTGGTACCCTACTTTGTACCTTAAATCTCAAAATTAGACTTATCATTCTAATCAATGAACTTTCTGAAATGTTGAACAACTCCACTAAAAAGCATTCCTTCTGAAAAAGTGGCTACAGAAGTGAAATACATCCCTTCAAAAAAACTAAGAAGTTTATAAACCGAAACTATAGATTATGGGAAAATCCCAGATTCTTGATTTGGCAGCCATTTTGACCTTGAATGACCTTTATTACATCATAAAATAGAGTTTGTTATGTGTTTAGTATTTTAAAGGATAAGTCTTCTCCAGACCAACATTTTGATACCAAACTTGTGGTATTCAATGAACTGTGAGCATTTTTATGGTCAATTTCTTTACCCCCCATCCCATTATTCCGCAGTATATGTGTGCTTCAGGTGGCCGATTCCCTGATTTGTGGGTGGTCAGTTTGACCAGGCCTAACGCAAATCTGACCATGTCCCAAAGTGGGGGCACGGCATTTTGGTAGGCCCCATATACTCCCCTATCCATCTAAGGTAAAAAATTCCATCTACATGGGGGGGTAATTAAACTCGCAAAATAAGGCTCTTTTAAGATTTGGCCGATAGCCTAATAGGAGATCATGAATCTTGTGTTTACAAAAATGAGAACTGTCAAAGTCATCTTAATTCTGGACTAATGAGGGGAATGCAGGTGTATGGGGGTGAGAGGAATAAACACATATAATGGTAAATAAAACTCTTTTTTCTTTTTTCAGATTGAGAATTTTTGAAGAGATTTTTGAATTTTCAGTTTTCTTCTTGACTACCATATTTGGAAGGCAGTTGCACTGAAATTCAAGATGAAAAATGTTTTGCTGACATACTGCTATACTTTTTGAAATTTTTCTTCTTATTTTCAGGTAATGGATACTTCATCCAGTGTGATTTTATTTTGGTTGAATCTGATTTGATGATGGTTTTTTTTTTGTGATTTTTAATGCAGTTTATTCTAACTAAAAACTTCTGCAAGGTTTTTGTGTGAACTCTTCTATCAAGTCATTCTTTGATAATTTTTTCAAGTGGATACTGTTTTTTCATTTACAGGGAAAAGGAAGCAGTTTTCTGATATTTTGAATTCCGATTGTTTTTTGTATTGAAATGTGCGTGTCCTATTTGGCTGCATGTGCAGGATATCGTGGAAATCCACATTATAAATATATTGTAAACTTTCATTATGAGAAAATGAACAGAATTGAGAATTTTATTATGAGGTTAAGATTGATCCATTGGAAAATGAATTGAGAATTTAAAAGACAAATGAAGTGAATAAAATGTTTTATTCCATACTATTTTCCTTGATAAAAGTTTAGTTGACAGTTGACATTCAAGTCTTTATAAAAATTTGGTTAAAGTTGTCAAGGTATTTCTACATGTCAGTGATCTTGCAATGACTGGGTCATAGGCAACGTATATATGATAATCAATTCTAAAATCAAACAAAGGAAATTTTAAGATTTTTAAGAAAATTTAAGAATTCATTTACATGTCTATTATTAGAGTACTAAATTGGCTGTTATGGTATTCAAGAGGTCGATTCCCCAGCTGACCACCAGGGGAAGGGGCAGACCCACGCAACTTTTTCTCGCATGCAAATAACACATCTTAATATGTAACTGCATGTTATCACAATAACCCCCTGCATGTGGTTTTGGACTAACATACAATCACAATAAAATATGTCACTTTCTTTCTAATTCCATATATATATATATATATATATATATATATATATATATATATATATATATATATATATATATATATATATATATATATATATATATATATATATATATATATATATATATATATATATATATATATATATATATATATATATATATATATGCTAGAGTGTGTTATTAACTGTTTTTTTGGATAACTCTAAATGTTAATTAAAATATTTCGTTGAAAATATCTCAAATGTATGTTTTCATAACAATGGATAATCATATCATACAGAAAATAAACATATTCTAAGACAGGTTAACCCTTTCTTGAAATATTCCAGTTCTTGTAAAAATTTCCAATACTTAATTTCTTGATCGCCAAACTCAGATTTCTGTACTTTCAAAATCAAAACCTATCATTTATTTTGCATATCTACAGATTCAAGTATTCATGCTGACAACTTATATCCTGTCAATATCATAAGTTCTATTATTAATTGTGGTTCTCATGTTCTACCTGTAGGACCAGTACAGTGGTATGAAGGCGATCTTCTGCAAGGCGTTCAACCTTCTGCGCGTCATGGCCCGGGGGAACATGGTCGTCCAGCAGAGACTCTACGACCGCCTGGACATCCTGCTGGACATCAGGGGAGCAGAACCGGAAATGGCCGACGCCCTAACAGAGGTACCATGAATTCTCAGTAATTTTGGACACTTTTTGATAATTATGATTTTTATGGGTTCAGGTTGGCCCATGTTTTCTGAAAATACCTTGATGTTTTATCAGCAGTATTTGCAGCCAGTTCCATCTTTTGTGTGATGGCAACTTCTGATAGATCAAGGGTTGCCCAGATTTCCCATTTGTTATTTTGCAAAATAATTATAGTGGCCCAAATTCCCAGGGTGGTCTAAATTTTCGAGAATTAACGCTTAAGTGCCGACCTTTGACTCTTGACCTTTAACCCTTTTACATCTGCATATATGCGTATTCCAACACATATTGAAATATTTTGACATCAAAATCAACTTTTGAAAACATAGTATGTTTGCCTCGCTATATGTAACAATAGGCCACTAGTATTCTGATTTTTCGGGAATATTAAGATTTATCTGAAGAGAGCATTTTGAAATGCTTGATTGATTTGGAATACCATAAAACACATGTCAAAAAGGATAGGATAGGTAAATTAGGAATGACTAGGCCTGCCCCAATAGTCCAGTGGTCTAGGATTAGACACTGATTACAAGCTGCCAAGAGTCTTTGGTTTGAATCCAACTTTGTGTATCATGTCTGGCTATTGTATCTTCCAACATTATCATCTCATTATCATTTTCTCTAATTGAGTTATTATCTAACAATCTTTTCATCTATTTTCTCTGCAGGTATTTACAGGTAACAGGTCATTATATAATGATCTTTTCATTTATTTTTTCTACAGGTATTTACATGTAACAAGTTATTATCTAACAATCTTTTCATTTATTTCCTCTAGGTGTTCACAGGTAACAAGTTCACGTGTCTGCGTATCATGCCGCACCAGGTCCAGAAGATCATGTCTCTGGCGGCGACGCACACGAAAGCCGCGCCGCAATTCCTCGATCTCCTCAACGCTATCGTGAAGGTGGAGGAGCTGAATCTGCCGCTGAAGAGGAACCAGGGCTACGTGATGAAGTACTTCATGCAGTACAGGAACGAGGTGGCCTACGTCCTCGATCAGGATACCGCGCATCGCGATAAGATCTTGATCGGCGAGAACAACCAGGAGCTGCAATACCTGATCTCATTGGTTGATCTGCTCGCAACATGTGCAGAGGTAAAGAAATTTTCAACTGCATTTGATTTTTAGCACTTTGATTCCTAGCATTTCCTTAAAAGGAATTTCAAGAAGGACAACTCGAAAGTGGTGTTTTGTGTCCAGTGAAATATAATGAAATGCTAGGAAAGAAAAAATTGCAATATCGAGCTATCCCCTTGCAACGTTTGCGTTTGAATTTGTTTTTTAAGCATTGATTCTTAGCATTCCCTTAAAAAGGATTTCAAGAGGGACAACTTAAAAGTGTTTTTTTGGTGAAATAAAATGAAATGCCGAGATGGAAATCTTCTAGCAACGAGTGCAGAGGTAAAGCAATTTTCTTATGATTTTGCTTTTAGCGCATTGATTCTTAACATTACCCTAAAAAGAATTTCAAGGGTTAACTCAAAAGTGTTGTTTTAGATCTGGTGAAATAAAATGAAATGTGGAAAAAAACTGCAAAATCGTAACATGCATGGTGATAATATGCAGAATCAATCTTTTTTGATTGATTTTCTTTCTTAACTTTTTTTTTTTTCTAAATGGCTGTTGAGTGCCAATTTGGCTTTAAAAACTTTAATTTTTTTACTTCCAGGGAGAGAATAGGTTTATTGAGTCCATCTGTCAGACTATCTTCACGATAGGTGATCTCCTGGACACGATCAACAACCCTGACATTGCGGACAACCTCAAGCGGCCGTACCTTCGCTTCCTGCTGTGGGTCTACCTTAACACGGCGGGCGGAATCATCGAGAGCGGCTCCGGAGACCTGCCTCACGACCAGTACGTACACTACAGTAAATTCTTGGAAATATAGACCACCTTAAGAATTTGGGCCACTATAATCATTGTGCAAAATAATTTAAGGGAAATCTGTGCCACTACTACTCTGCTTTGTCTGTATTTTCAGCAATAATGGGCACCCAAATCTTTGACAATTAAAAGACAAAAAGGCACTTAAAATGCTGTCATGGTAATCCTGCCGTGACATTTCTTGTATGATGACCTTTTCCAATTTAAATGCTTCTTGACTTGTATTGCTAGAGAGCCAATTTCAAAATGCTTCCATTCAATCCCTTTATTTGATACTGATGGGTGAAAGATATTTTCTCTTACTTTCAGGCGTTTATGGTCGTATCTTGGAGGTATAAATGATGTGGTCCTCAAGATATCGGAGTACACAGATAACAACGTGGCACTCGTCAAACAGCTGCTGAAGAAACCACCCAGCAAAACGTAAGTACAATAATTCACCCGTTTACCTCATCTAGCCTCACTACACCAAACAGTTATGTACAAACCGGATATATATATAAGTATACACACACACACACATATATATATATATATATATATATATATATATATATATATATATATATATATATATATATATATATATATATATATATATATATATATATGTATATAATCTTACAGAGATATCCTCAAAATGATTTCAAGTTTATTCAATGTGTAGTGTGTGAAATGTTTCCCTATTGGAATTATAATCAAACTTCAATTTTCTATTGCTCTCTTGAAATTGTGTGTTTTCTTTTCCGAAAATCTTTCACTTGCCATTAACACCTTTTGGGATTTCAGTTTATCAGTATTTAAGTTTGTTATTGGTGACTTTTGCCTCTTTTTTGTCTCACATTTGTATGTGTTACACACCAGTGTTCAGCATAACTTCTCCTACTTGCCCTATAAGAAAAACTGACAAAGTTCTCAGTTCAGCAAGCAATTTTTTACTCGTCCAACAAGTTTCATCAACTAAAGACTTTATAAACAACCTCAAATGCTTCATCATTGATGACTCGGATTATCTCTTTTTTATAATTTTAATAATGTTGAGATAATATCTATTTTTATTCTGCTGTTTGAATATCAAGTTGATTGGCAGGAAATTCCATGAGGCAATTTGCTTAACCTGTGTTAAATATTAGTATGCCACATTTTCACCACAGAATCAATGGGTCTGTGGTTTGTCTCAAAGCTTTTTTTCAGTATTCATTCATTTCATTTGATTTATATCTTTGTTATGTTTGTAATCCTTATTTACGTTTTTAAGACTATTTTCATTCTAAATTTTTGTATTTTTAATAAATTTTCATGGTTGTACCATGGGTCAAAATACATTGCTATCCGACACTAAGGCTTGCCCAGTTGCCTGAGACAAGTTCAACAGAAAAAGACATGAGTTCGGGCAAGTTCATGGCCTAATCTAAAAGCCCAAAAAGGGCAAGTCAATATTCCAACTTACCCCATGCAATACAGTCCAAGTTAGAACGTTATTTCGGCAAAATAATCCCCTTCACAGTTGGATTGTCATTCCAATTTGTATGCCTCTATGGTGTTTATTCTCATAAAAACATTAAAGAGGCATCCAAATTAGGATGTCCCTGTGTGCAACAACAAAGTGCAAAATAACATGTATTTTGGGGGGCAAGTTGAATTGTTTTCGGGCAAGCATAGCTTAGGATCGCTGTGCCCGAATGGGCAAGTCCCTTTAAAAGTTATAGTCGGTCCGTAATACATGGCATATTTTCGTGCTCAGGGCAAGTGGGACAGAAATATTATATTTACGTGCCGAGGGCAAGTGGGACAGATATATTATATTTATGTGCCCAGGGCAAGTGGGACAGAAATATTACATTTACGTGCCCATGGCAAGTGGGACAGAAATATTGTATTTACGTGCCCAGGGCAAGTGGGACAGATATATTATATTCATGTGCCCAGGGCAAGTGGGGCAGAAATTTTACGTCACCACCTGGAATCACTTGTGCTTTGCCTTCACTTTTCGCACTCACTTCTCTACAGTGTGTTTTTCTGCCTCTTGTTTTTGTTTCTGACAGTGCGAGTAAGAGTGTTGGCACCGAGGGCGGGGTTCTCAACAGTATGCTGGGGTCTCTAGACCCCCTGCAGGACAGCGAGAAGCTAGATAACATACTCAGCCTCAGGTGCTACTCCTTATATTCCTTAGTCTAGAATCACAAAAAATGCCTTATTCATTTTTCAAAATTATGTTTTATTTATCTTTTAATTTTTTTCCATGTTTATTAATTTTTTTCATATTTTTTTTATATTTGTATTTCATTTTGCTAATATTTTTTAATATATTTCATCCTGAAAATATTGGATTAATTTTTAAAAATATCTATGTTTTCTATTTTTTGCTGCATGGCTATTTTATGTTGTATAAAAATATCATTTTTCCCACTCTTTTCTGAGAAATGAAATGAATTTTGAGAAGTTTAAAGCATCTCTTTATTTCTGATTATTCATTTCTTTTGATTTATATATTTGTTGTTTGTAATCTTTATGTATGTTTTTGAAGTCTATTTTTAGTTTAAATGTTTGTATTTTTCAGTTGGTATTTTATTTTACAGTTGAATCATATTCATTATAAACTTTTCTAGTTTTCATTTCATGTTATGATTAGTTGAATTTGTATGTCTTCAACATGGCTTTTTTTATTTCATTTTTTGATATGGTTAAAAATGAATAGGACGAATTATCCCAGTATCTAAACTTTACTTCAGGTATCATTCTTTTATTTTAGTTTGCAATTTATTATTTCCAAAGTACATCAGTAAGCTAGATAAGTGTGCCTGTTTCGATAAGTCTAACTCTGTTTTATGATAAGAACTTTGTAAGGTATAAATCTAGAATAAGGAGGTTTTTGTTGACGGTTGTTTTTGTTGTTATTTCCAGTGAGAAGTCGAGGGATGAGATGCACATGGTGCATGGAAGTCTTCACTACATGTTTGATGCTGTCATGCCGTTTGTACAGGTAACACTTGTTAATGTTTGAAGTGTGTCACGGAAATCTTAAATTTAATTAAGAATAATGTTCAAAGTGGATATTTAAATTTTTTATAGTTCTAATGAAATTGATAGTTCCCCTAACTATAAAGGATCAAGACTGTCAGGTATATTTACTCATTTATGTATCTAATGCCAAAAAAGGCCTCGAATTATAGTGTTAATTAATGAATATACTGTAGAACACACAATGTTAGCGTCTGTTTATATATAGCGTACATAGCGTGTGGTTCCGCTTCGCTATATATAAAAACACTATACTTTTTTCTTACTGTACTGGCGCTGTCAGCGGCGGCTACCGTCGCTAACATAAAGATACGCTATGATGCGAAAAGTCCCCAATTCGCTATATATGGGACACGCGTCATATATGTGTTCTACAGTATTGGGAAATATTTCGAGGCAATATGTTAATCGGAAGACAACCTGCAATCACCTTCAAATATTCTGTGGATTTAACTTTCACTTTTACCTGCATAGGTATCATCGATCCTGATAATCCCTAGGAAATTTGAGCTTGAATGTGTTAAAGTGTTAAAGTTTCCAATGCTGAGGTTACTTTTGTCCAAGGCTCAAGATCGCAAAGATTGTTAACAACCATATAAACGCTGTGATGTTGGTATTCATTAAATAGCTCTCGGTGAGTGCTCTCAAATGAGTACCCATGTACCGGGGTTTCAGTTATTCTTTTAAGTTTTTTTCATGAAGTTTTCTCAAGGAATAAAGTTCAAAGTGGTTATCTAAATTTTTTATATCTCTTATGAAATGGATATTACCCCCAACTATAATGGATTTAGCCATTTGTGTGAAGCCCCTTAAGTTAATTTCTTATGGTAGATATGTATGACATGCCTGGTTATTCTTTTCAGGTATTTTTCCGCTCTTACTACTCGCCAGACAGACACAACTATCCAAAAGAGGCGGACCTGGTGGACGAACTGGCAACGAACCTCATGGTACGTCAATTTAGTACTCATAGTGAATGGTATCTTCATATTCGTCATCATCATCCTCGACATCATCATCATCGTCATCATCATCATCATCATTTTTATCATTATCTTTATCTCCATCTTACTCAGCATCTTTCTCATCTTATCATCATCATCCTCATCATCATAATCACTGTCATTATTATTTCAATCATTCTAAATCGGTGTCATCATTTTCATCTCCATCATCGTCCTCATCAGCATCATCTTTATCTCCATCTTAGTCAACATCTTAATATCATCGTTATCATTGTAATCATGGCCATCATTATTTCAAACGTTTCCATCGTTGCTATCATTATCATCACCATCATCATCATCATCATCATCATCATCATCATCATCTACATTTTATTCAACATTGTCATCATTTCTGTCCTCTTATATTGCATTATCCGAATTGTATAATTACTATTCAAGATTGATCATAACCTGGCCTGGAATAGGTACCCTTGAAATAACAGACAGAGGAGTGCAACAATATGGCAACAGCATGGCTACATGAAGAGCTAAAATATGGCATTGTATTAGATCTGTATCAAATCGCAACAAAAATGCAACAACGTTACTAAGGCATTGAAGCAGAATGCATGTTACAAAATGTCAAATATTTTGCAACAATTTGACAAAAAATCCCTGTGCCTTACAAGTTAAGTTTCATTAAAATGTATGGTAGGTGGAATTTAATAGAGAACTAGCAGGCCCCCGTGCACAGCACGGGTTTGGATTCTAAGTCATTCTCAATGAAGCTCAGGAAGTTCAGAGGCAGATAATAAATAAACTGCCTTAACCACTCAAAAAAATAGAACTCTTACCGAACCATTGACGTCGCTCTTGTTTTTGTTTTTTTTGTTTCTAGTTTTCGGAATTAATATATAGATATGTAACTCAATTCTTCATTAAACCTGACAGACAATATTACTTATCCAGGGCCTTTGCTACAGATGTATGTTTATGAAAATACTTCTTGTTAGCGTCCCAAACTAAGTCATGCCTCCACGTGCCCAGAATGACCTGACTGTTTGGAGATAACTTACTTTCAGCTATAGCATAAATGGGCTAAACAGTCAAAAGAAAGCATTACACCTCCATAGGGCCTGCTCCAATAGCCAAGTGGTCTGAGGTGTTGCCAATGTCACTGCTTTAGTCACAATTTTGCCTCTCAATGGCAGAAATAGTGATGTTCGTTGATAACAAAATAGCCATGTGGTCTGAGCTTTTGGCAATGTCATTGCTCAGGGATGTGAGAAAGTTAACAGAGACTTGTGATTAGGCTGGGCACTCAGGTTTCCTCCATGCAGTGCATAGAACTGGTTAGTCATAATTTTGCCTCTTAATGGAATCTAGATACAAATTCACATGTTTTATTTCTACATTTCCTTTTCAGTGTTTTGTTGAAAAGGTTGATTTAAGAAATTCTTGATCTAAATTCACTTGTTTTTTTATCATATTTCCTTTCCAGAGTTTAGTTGACAAGGTGTGTCCACTAATCAGCTCGCCGACCCACATGAAGTCCATGGTGGCCTGTATGAGCTCTGTCCTATCAGCCTCAACGCTGGCTGTCAAGGTAAAGAGATCATGCTTTTGTCATTTTTAAATTTGAAAAATCAAGAAGTTAAGAATAAGTATATATGTATATGTATATATATATATATATATATATATATATATATATATATATATATATATATATATATATATATATATATATATATATATATATGTATATATATATAATTATATATATATATATATATGTATATATATATGTATATATATATATATATATATATATATATATATATATATATATATATATATATATATATACATATATATATATATATATATATATATATATATATGTATATATATATAATTATATATATATATATATATGTATATATATATGTATATATATATATATATATATATATATATATATATATATATATATATATATATATATATATATATATATATATATATATATATATATATATATGTATATATATGTATATATATATATGTACCTGAACTTTGACCTTTCCATGTGAGGGCTAGTTAGTGTTCATATTTTGAAGCTTGTGATGCTGATCGCTCCATCTGACAATCAGAGAGTTGGTTTCCCCTGATGGCAATAGGTGGGCACCATCCATTGCCAGCCATCTTGAATCCTCTTGCGAACCTATAATGTGTTTTGGTACAAAGTGATGTTTTCATAACCTATTTTGTGGGTAGCCCTCTGATAAAACTTTGAATAGCCAAAAGAACAGACTTATCTATATGCTAGAAAAGTTTGTGATGTTTTCAAGATAAAACGTTTCTACTTTGTGAGCTAGATAGTATTTTGATAAATTTGTATCAAAGGAATTTGTTGAGATGAGCAGCTTCATCCCTGATATTGGATAAAAAGGTCAAAGTTTAGCTGTGATAGTTATATGCACTGAATTTCATAACAACCAGCTCTATCACAAGCCTTTTATGTAAGGCATGCAAGGTGCATTACTTGAAATATTTGAATTTTGAAATATTTGATTAAGAAACTACCTACCTTAAGATTTTGATAGACCACGCTTATTAAACTTATTAGATGTACCACATTGAATATTTCAGCATCATATCACATTTGGTTCACATTCTTTGTATGCATGTTTCATTTCACACTAAAGGGAGATGAAGAGACAGTAAGTTACTGCATAAAGCAGTTTACATGATAATAGCTCAATATCTGAGACAATATCCTACTTTTTAGCGTTTCTTTCTTAACGACTTATTCCAACTTTGAATCCCTCCCAATTCTCAACCGTACTGGTGTATTCAGTTGTTTTAAAACATCTCTTCCCTCTAAAAGGCTTTATCTTTAACTACAGTTTATTTGATCCTTTTGAATGTATGTATACTCCAAACAACATCTTTTTCTCTCAAAATATAGTGAAAATCTTGATTTCTGATGTTTTGACTTTGATTATAGAAGACTATCCATACTTTTTGATGTGACTTTTTCTCAGATGTACCTTCAATTTTGATATGTGTTTGATGGTGCATTTTTGTAATTTGCTCTGACTAGAATGCGTTTTTTCAAAGACCCCAGGGTTGGGGAATAGATTCCACTGCCTGAAAGGGGGTTATAACTTAAATGACTGGATTGCATTTTTGGTTAGGATATAGTGGAATAGGTGGAGGAAACATTTTGAAATTCTCAAAACCGTCTATAGTATGTTGTGAGTGAAATATTATTGATGTTCAGGAAAAGAATTTGTTTTTTTAAACAACAAATGTAATAATTTCTTGCCAGTTCAGGTATTATTTAACCAATGTGATATTATCAATGTTTGTGTACTACTTGATATGTACATATGTTAAAGGGAAAAAACATAAAACTAAAGGGCAACTATAGAATTGCCAATTAATACTGGAGATTCATAAAAGTTCAAATAATAGTAATCGGCTGAAAATAGATGATATATCCTATTTGCAACAAATGAGGTATTTAAGTAGCACGGATATACAGCTAATTCTGTTATTCAAAAATAACTGAAATGTATGAATTTGCATAAAAGGCTGCAGGTAGTCTTTCTGAGTTATAGCTCAAACAGGCAAAGGACCCACATGGTATTTAGTACTGCTAGCTCAATCCTTTGTGTTTTCCAATAGCGGATGTGATAAGCCGTTAACAATAGGCAATGAACGTAGAACAATTCCACACACCTGCTCACACCTGCATTTCTCATTGTTTTTAGGTCATGGAGGAATTTCAGGAAAAATATGGAGCCGGTTTTCGCAGTCAAGATATCCGCAGTGATGCAAGAAAGGTGATTTCTTAATGAATCATTTAACTGATAAGATTTCCTAATTCAATGTGAACTTTATAACCGTACCTAATTTCAAGATGATGATCAACTGCAAAAATGGATTAGAATAATAAATGTGGTCATCATGACCTTTTTTCAACGTGAATGATCAAATTTGTAGAGGAGCACACAAGTTAAATTGCTCAACCAGGTCTATTTGCCTTAAGTTAAAGAGCTCGGAAGTGTCACAAACAGAAAAAGGTTGTTTTGTTATAATATTTTGTTGATTTTTGACATTATAGTGTTAGGCCAGTGCTTTGTGTTTTCTTTATAACCCTTATGCTGCAGGTGGCTAATTATGCCAATACAAAATGATGAAAAGAAACTTCAAAAAATGACTGAAACCCTGGCACATGTGTACTCATCTGAAAGTACTCAGCAAGAGATATCCAATGAATACCAACATGACAGGGTTTTGGCAGTTTGCAAAAATCTTTGCTTCATTGTTTTTTGGATGACAGTAGCAGCAGCATTGGAAGGGTTGAGGAATTTAGTTTTTCGATAAACTGTGAACATATGATGGTCGACACGCAAGACTGTAGTGTTACTATAAAGTATTTAATGGAAACAGCCATGATGAAGTAGGTAAAATATAGTGATTGGCTAAAATCAAACTTTTTTTTTATATATCTTAAACATTTTTTTCTTTGCGTCTTTGCTCTTTGATGAAAGTAGCCTCAGCATTTGAAGGATTAAATTCTCTCTCTAATATGTGTGTATGATATTTTCAGAAATACGAGGAGTACTATTTGGCTGAGGAGGAGCTGAACAACCAGCTGAATGTGATGGCAGTCAATTTCAGCGTGGCTTATGGAGGCTTCAACGATGTTCGCACGCAGCTAGGATTCCCCAGCGACAATGGTAGGAAACTTGTAAAAGGCCTGCCTGTTGCTTCTCCAGACTGAATGACTGTTCAAATGCTCAGTGCGATTACCATTGTAGTTTTGTAAATGTACTGAAAAGTGGGGGAATCGGTTGCAATTTCATGATCGATAATCAGTTGCAGCCGACCGATCGATTATTGATCATAATCGGTTCTTCACACTTTTTCAGTAATTGGGTACTAAAGGTCTGGAGCATAAGATTAAATGATAGTCTATGACAATTGCTTGCTATTTTTTAGCACCCATTCTAACTTCGTTAGCTTAGTTTCATAGCAAGAATTAAAGCTGACAACTTGCCGGTCATTCAGTTCTATTTTTTTTCACTACCCCCAATGGAATGGTTGATCTTGTAAGGCTAGGCTAAACCCTAGTCCTTATTGTGTTTTGGATTGAATAGGACATCTTTCTATGACAAATTATCAACGAAAAACAAGTTATTATGTTTGATTTGTGGAAGAAAAATATTTTTAGGACAACCAAGCAGTGATATCTGCATAAACAATCTAAGGGGATTGCCCTAAGTTGGATAACAATAGATTTTTATCTTATATATTTATGTTGTGTTTTTCAGAGTACACAGAGATTGTTGGTGATGAATGCCTTCCTCTAGGCACGGAGTTCCAACACCATCTCAGCTGCTTCCTTAACAAAGATTGTCACAAGCCCCACAAGCGCTACCTGACAGCCTCAAAACTTATCTCACAGCTATCGTAAGTTACTCTCATATTGTATTGTAATGTATTGTTTTGTATTGTTGATTGATCACATCTGATAGATGCGAAAATATGAATACAGTAAACATATAGAAAAACAAAGAACACAAGAAAAATAAACTACAAGAACATAAATACAAATGGTACAGAGATAACGTCATCTTGGCACACTGGTTCAAGCACATTTTGAGGAAAAAGTTATCAATTACAACCTCCTCTGGATCGAAAAGGGGTCGCACCCACTATTCATTTAAAGAACAGATTCCTACCGGGATGTCACTAGTCTCTGCATGTTGCAGATTGCTGTACCAGAACTAATCCATATGACATTAGCACTTCTAATGTTGAGGCTGCCTTCGTCCAAAGCAAAAGAATTAAAGATTTTAGAAAAACTTCTTATCCCTGTCGTGTTGGTATTCTTTGGATAGCTCTCACTGAGTACTCTCAGATGAATACGCATGTGTAATGGTTCCAGTCAATTTCAGGTTTTTTGCATCATTTTGTATTGGCAAAGTAAGCCACCATCAGTATAGGGTCAGAGTGTTTGCAGGGTTGCATTTGGATATGTCATTGCTGGCCCACCTACTATGCAACTAACCCTTCTCATGCTGAAACTACTTTCATCCAAGGCACAAGAATGCAAAATATTTGTGAGACCCAATTAAATCCTGTCATGTTGTTTTTGATTGGAAAGCTCCTGTTGAGTACTAACATATAAGTACCCATATTCCTGAGTTTCAGTCACTTTTCAGCTTTTCTCAAATTAGTTTGTTTTAACCAAATGAGCAACCAGCCATCAAAGTGAAAATACTAAAGATTTTAGAGAAGTGACTTTTTATTGGTTGTAAACACACAGGACGTACCTTTTAACCACTATTCTGCTTGTGGCTAATTTGGCCAATATAAAATAATGCAAAAAGCCTGAAAAATGACTAAAACCCTGGCAAATGGGTACTCATCTGAGAGTACTCATCGAGGGCTATCTAATGAATACCAACATGACAGGGTTTAGAGGGTTTCAAAAGCCTTTGCATCAATGTCCTTTGGACAAGACTAGCTTTAGCATTGGAAGGGTTATATCCTGTACTGTTTGGTTTAAGAAATCTATAATTCAATATCCAGAGATGATCTCAAAAGTTATAACTGCAATTATGAATAACCACACACAAGGCATATCTTTTATCATACCTGCAATAATTGTAACTATCACTTTTATCACTGATATTACACATACACAATTAAATAACCTTTGTCTAATTTTTCAGGATTTCTGCGTCGCATGGCCATGTGAATGAGAAGGAGCGGTTGGAACAGGAGTTGCTGGATATCAAGTGCTTGCAGCTCCTCAGGGCACTGATTCACAATGAGATTGTCAAGCTGCCCGAAGACTGGGAAAATAACCTCAAAGCAAATAAAAGGTACTAGTAGTCATTTACAGCAATATTCATCATTACATAAGGTTTATTATGTATTTAAGTTATCAGGATTTATCATTTCCATTATTATAGTCATAATAATAAATAATAATTGGAATTTATATAGCGCCATTTCCATTCATAAAATGTTCAAAAGCGCTGCACATTGTCATAGTTTGAGTCATAGTCAACAACGCCTCAATGGGTGAGCCTGAAAAGGTGTGTTTTGAGACACTTCTTGAAGGCCTGACACGATGTAGAATCCTTCAGGTGTTGTGGAAGCGCATTCCATAAAAAAACCTTCGTCATTACTATAATCATGATGAGAAGTATTATTTCTACTGTGTTTATTATTAGTGTTATTATTGTCTCATAATTATCATCTTTGTCTTTGTTATTATTGTTATCATTGTTATTCTTAACATTATTATTATTATAATGTTATTATTATCATTATTATTTTTATCTTTATTATTTTTATTGTTAATATTATTATTATTATTATTATTATTATTATTATTATTATTATTATTATTATTATTACCATCATCATCATCATCATCGTCATCATCATCATCATCATTAGTAGTAGTAGTAGTAGTAGTAGTAGTAGTAGTAGTAGTAGTAGAAGTAGTAGTAGTAGTAGTAGTAGTAGTAGTAGTAGTAGTAGTAGTAGAAGTAGTAGTAGTAGAAGTAGTAGTACTATCATTATTATTATTATTATTATTATTATTATTATTATTATTATTATTATTATTATTATTATTATTATTATTATTATTATCATTGTTATCATTATCCTCATTATTACATAATTGTTTTATGCTATTGTATGTATTGTATGTCAATCTTTATTGACTACAGCACTCGCCGCAAAAAATGCATACAAATAAAGCACAACAGTGTAAAGAAGGACTCCCCATTTCTATTGTTTTCTAATCCAGACAATTGCTGGCTATAGAAGATGTCCAGAATGCCCTGAATTCCCATGGTGCCATGCTTAAGGTTCTCCCTCATCTCTCAAAGCCCGGAGACGACATCGTACGTGAGGTCCTCGCCTTCTTAGCGGCCATGTTGTTTGGGGGAAATAAATCCGTTCAGGTAGGTAAATCTCATGAGAGAGAATAATTTTAGCCAGAAGGGCATCTGGGTGTCATTTGGACACCCAGAGTTGTGGGTAATGTTCTGAATATCATTTCTTCTTCGGAATTTTGCAAATTTGCTTTTTCCTGGGAGATTTCATTAAAATTGTTTGGCTGATTTTGACCGTTGCAATCATCTATGGGTTTACAATGATATTTGACATGTAACAGTTAATGACTCTCCAACTAGTCACCTTTATATATGATTTTTTTGTATGCCAAATGCTATGTAATACAGATCGTACTAGACCGAATAAAATCAAATCAAATCAACCACTGATATCTTACTTGTCACACTGGTAGGTGGCTTAGTTGTATTGTTGAATCCTGCAAACATATTTACATTTTCTCACCCTGCTTTCAGGGAAGCCTTGTGGATTATTTCTACGGCACACGGGAGGAGAACTTCTTTTTTGCCGTCAAGAACAGAATGCAGATGTCGGCCATTGCCACCAAGGAAAAGTAAGTCAATGACAGCCATTTTACTTAATTCATATCTATAAAGGATTTTCTTGTCAAATCAAAGTTTCCATAAATAAAATGTACCATACATGGATTCAATATACTTTTGAAAATAAGTGTAATTAATTGAGATTATTAAGAATATAACTCTAATGACTTCAATATATTAAAAAGATTAAATTTTCTAATATTTCTTAAAATGTGACTTTTCTAAGAGGATATTTGAGTAAAGTTCTGCCTATTTCAGGCGTTCCCTGATGGCCCAGCACCAGGCCAAGATAGAGGAGGCTGTAGAGCAAGCCAAGGCACTACGCAAAGCCATGAAGACAGGGAAAATGGCCGCCCAGGAAATAATGGCCGCCAACAACCTCGGATCGGCCATGATTGCCCTGAGATCGTCTAGAGCCAATATCCGCAATACAAGCAGGGCAAGCATCCAGGTGAGGCTTAAAATGTGAAAAACTGGGATAATAGTGGGGTAAAAAGTGTGATAAAAGGTAATGAAATAATTAGAAATCATAAATGAAAAAATTAAAAGATACTAAAACTAATGAAAAAAAAATGAATGACGAAAAAAAATGAAGAAAAGAAAAACATGTAAAATGGAAATAGAAAATAAAAGTTGAGTAAAAAAATATAAAAAGATTTTGAAATAAAGAATATAAAAAAGGTCAAGATAGAGTTCTTCTGAGGTCAAATTGGAAAACTAGTTAGCAAACCACACAAGCCACAAGATGAACAAGTTGTATTATTCAGTGCATATCCAAATCAATGTTGAAAAATTGCCATATTTCAGTCAAATGCGACATGACTATGATGGTGCAGGTGTGAACAGCAGAATTTTTATTTTTATTTTTTTTCCTGCTATTTTTCCAAAAACAGCAGATAAAAAAATTTGATTTTTATTCTGCCATTCACACCTACAGCATCGTACATGAGAGATTCATTTATATATGATATATATATATTCTCAATTCTCTCTTCAGAGTCGGCGGGGCCAGTCTCTGAAGGCGCGCTATGGGGGTGGCATGGGTAGTCGCACCAGTCTGCGGAAATCTAGCGCCCACCTAGGCATGTCGCAGCCAACAGAGGGCGCCACTGGCATGGAGCTGAAGAAGCTCAAGTCGCCGCCTGATAAACAGCCGCTGCTCAAGAACGGATCGCTCAACCGCGTCGAACCTTATGAGGAGGACAAAGTGGAGGTCAAGATAGAGGTATGCTATAGTGTGGCTTACCGTATTCTTCCAATTAAGCGCACATGTCCAAATAAGCGCACAGGATCTACTTTTCACGGTTAGAGGGTGAATGACCAGCGCAAATGTCACGAAAAACTCATAAAACTTCCCCCCAGAAGAAGTAAGAAAAGCAAAATTACCTACCTTTCCTTTTGCCGTGTCTGCAAACCAGCCCTGAATTCCGCAATTTCAGTAGTTCCTTCGCACTTTTACTGTTCCTATTCTCCGCTTGGTCCTACTATTGACCAATTAACAATCTCACATGCGCGATTGTAGCTGCAAACGTCTGAAGCTAATTGAACAGCGAGAGCGCAGAGGCACAATAACGGCCAATGCTCTCCGATCGGCAATCATTGAGGTGTGCGGTTAAACGGAAGATCGTTAATACGCCTACTTCAGAAAAAATTCCCAACCTCTTTACGCACCATGCGCTTAATCGGAAGAATACGGTAATTGGATTTGTTTTTTGATAAACAGTGAGCATATAACTGTCAACATGTTAGGATCTAGTGTAAATATCAGAGTTTGGCATTCATTGGAAACAGCCATGAAAAAGGTAAAATAAAGTCACTGGCTAAAAATAAACTTCATCCTCCATATTTGTTTTATAATAGCGAACAAACCCCACAATGGTAAAATATCAAATCACTGCCAGTTGCTGATGCAGGGAAAAGACTGTCTGCTGTTTTGGATGAGGTCAAGGTCACAGATGATTGATGACTCATACTTTTCCAGCTAGGTGTCACTAGCAGCAGGAGGTACCTTTTCATAAGAAGTCTGAGAATGGCTACATTGCCTTATGTGTGCACAACTGCATTGAAGGGTGAACCTCAGTTAGCCAATTACAGCTTACAATCTTCACGCGAGATATAATAATGCTGTTTTCCATTGTTTCAGAATGTTGATGACACAGAGTTTTAAGTATTGTATTGCTGTTTGCCATTGTTTCATTGAGTATTGTATTGCTGTTTGCCATTGTTTCATTGAGTATTGTATTGCTGTTTGCCATTGTTTCATTGAGTATTGTATTGCTGTTTGCCATTGTTTCATTGAGTATTGTATTGCTGTTTGCCATTGTTTCAGGATGTTGATGATACTGAGCTGGAGGATCTGGCCAAGCAGCTGGTGGATAACTCTGAGCTGCTGGAGTACAGGGATGACGGTTACATAGAGCTCGTCCTGCGCATACTGGGACTAATGTGTGACGGACAGAAACAGGACCTTCAGGTAGGAAGTTGGCATATTGTCTCACCACTCTTTCTGTCATATTAAATCTAAATTCTGACTTTTGCAATTGGACGCTTTTAAAAGCTTTTTTTTTGGTTTAAATCCCTTTGGTTAGAGAGGTATCACCAAAATAGTGGTTTTGGACACAAGGGAAGGAAAGTTTTGGGTTTTATGCTGCTTCCAATCAGAGAAAAAGTTCCTTCTCTTTACGAATAGTTCCAAGGGGTCTTTCAGTTGCAGAAGGGCCATAGAAAGTCCTCCACAATGCTGCACATTTATAAAGCGACCCACTAAGGTTTTGGGCTTACATGCGTTTTATGTAAATACATTTTAAAGAAAGTGTGTTTATGATGTGAATTCTTTTAAACAATATTACTGAGCTTTATTGAAATAAAATGTTTTTTTCTTTCCTAGGACTATTTGCGAGAGCAGCCGGATAACATCAAGTCTGTTAATTTGGTCGCGGAGTGTTCCCGGTTCCTGAGTCTTCTTTATGCCAGTATCAATTCCTCCAACATCAGTCTAGTCACCGAACTCTTTACCACCCTCATAGAGTTTGCCTCAGTAAGTATAATAACTGACTTATGATTACAATATCATCCTATATCTAAGCCTTCTGTATGCTAGTATAAACTCCTCCAACATCAGTCTAGTCACCGAACTCTTTACCACCCTTATATAGTTTGCCTCAGTAAGTATGATAACTCCCTTATGATTACAACATAACCCTATAATCTAAGCCTTCTGTGCGCTAGTATAAATTCCTCCAATATCAGTCTATAGTCACTGAGCTCTTCACTTTCCTCATAGAGTTGGCCTCAGTAAGTATGATAAATAGCTTATGATTACAATTTAACGCATATCTAAGCCTTATATCTAACATGTGTACAATCAGACACACTTTCATCACAAAACAAATGAGATTCAGACATGTGTATGTTGCCGAGACAATCCTTTTTGAGGGATAATATTTTGCATTTCAAAATTGTTTTGGAAAGTAATTCTCAATATAACCCATGCACTAAGCTTTACTCCTTTAGATACGTTTCATTGTTGACCCTCTTATTTGAGTGCTAAAAATCTGGTACGTTTTTTCAGGGGAATCTGCATAACCGGGCGACAGTGTTTGACAATAAGATATGTGACTACATCAACCACATACTCAGGAGCTCACAGTTCTCTGGCTGCACCTCCAAACAGGTACTGTATACAGCTTTAACCCTTCCAATGCTTAAAGGCTACTTTCGTCCAATGCACTACAACACAAAGATTTTTGAAACCATCTTAACACTGTCATGTTGGTACTAATTGGATAGCCCTAACAGAGTGCTCTCAGATGAGTACCCATATGCCAGGGTTTCAGTGGCAGCATAAGGGTTAATTTGGAGTGCAAAAGAAGTTTGCTTTACAGCCCTGTTGGAGGGTATTTGTGCTACTTTAGATGAAATTCGCACATACAAGCAGAGATACAAAGAAGATACAAAGCAGGATATTTATTTGAAAGATGTTATTTTGGCGCTAGCATGGGCAGTCCGAAAATAGCAAAAATTAAAAGCCTGTAAAAAATACCAGTTATACAGTAATATGACTGAGATTCTTCATAACAAATATCTATCTTTGCTATTGCTGCTTTTGTATTCCCTGGCTACATAAAGAATGATAAAGAATGGGTAACTGGTAGAAAATGATTTTGCTACATTTAATAGTTTCAACCAAAGGTGTTGTATTGATTAAATGATTTTATAAATCTAATTATCACTAGTTAGATATATTATACCTTAATTGAGGATAATAATAAGCATATATATTGAGTGAAATAACTAACCTGTCATGTACAACACCAAGATGGTTCAGACTCAAAAAGAATTATACTAAAGATATGATAATGTTACTGTTTAACATTTTAATTCAGCTAAGCTGTCTGGTAATAGTTGCACCCTATTATGTTCAGAGTTTATTTGACCATTTATTTCCTTGCAATTATACCAGATTAATCCTTCCAATGATTTTTGAAAACCATCTAAACCCTATCATGTTGGTACTCATTGCATAGCTCTCCCTGAGTACTCTCGGATGAGTAACTATGAGCCAGGGTTTCAGTCATTTTTTGCATCAATTTCTACTGGCCAAATTAATAATGAGCAGCATAAGGGTTAAAGAGAGTACCCGTTCACCAATCTTCATGTGATGATTTTCCTTTAAGGTTTTGGAATTGAAGCAGTCTGTGGCTGACCTAATACGTGCAATGACAGAGGAAAACCAAAGCACCAAAGATGGCCGCACCATGACAGTAAACATTGCTGTGGTATGTAATGAGATTTTCCTAAGAAGTGTTAGAAGATTACTTTAATCTAGCAATTTGATACAGGCCATCATAAGATAGGTAGCCATGTTGATTTTTCTTGTTCTTGTTTTATATTTGGTTTAAATCATTTCAAATTCCTGAAGAGGATAAATGCAACCAAAAAAACATAAACTGATGTCATTACTTTATCTCATGTTGTTTACTATAATTTGTCCGAAAAGCAATTAGTTGAATAGGAATATAGAGAAGGCCTAAAATAGCATGACATAGCAAAGAATATGTTTTCAAAGTATCAATATTGGAGAATTACTGTTATTTCACAGGTAATGATATTGGTATTATATTTAATAGTGTGGGATAAATGACAAGTGCAGCACAGCACTGTAATTATTAACACTAGTATCTTTGAAGGTAATTAAGCTACACTAAAAAGTCGTAACACATCTACACCAGTCTCAGTATCATTTAAGAAGTATTGTCATTGGTATTGTAATTTATCGTTTTGTGAAAATGGCACCCGCAGCATGTCAGCGTAAAGTTGAACTTTGCCTTTCAGGAGGTAATGGAGGCATTAGATACAGATAGTATACACCAGGTGATGGTCGACTGCTACATGAAAATGCAGGTGAGTTTCGCAAACAATTGTAGTGATTTATTCTATGAAACATTGTTTGGTTAATGAAATATTTCAATTAAAATTAAGCTTTGCTAAAACTACCCCTTTGGAATTCTTAAAATAATAATTCATCCAATATTTTCTTAAATTGTGAAATGTTAGGATGATGGATTTCTTGAGGAGGAATGATCTTGATCTTATAACATTTAGTAGAATTTATAGCCAAATGACCTTCAAATTTTGTCCAGGTTATGATTTCAAGGGTAATTATAAGATAGAGGGTATAAAAATATCCAATGCAACAATGACTATATTCTTGACAGTGCAACAACAAGAATATTCATTAGTGCAACAAAGGACATATCCTTGGGTGCAACAATGAGCATATTTTTGGTGCAACAATAAACATTTCGTGTTGCCACAATAAGCATCTTGTTGGTGCACAATGAACATATTGCTGCGACAAAGAGCATATTGGTTGATACAACAATGAGAGCATTCCTTGGTGTTATGCTGTGCTGTAGGGCATTCCTGGTATGATGACTTATGTGCAGTGTATGTATGGATAGATTGTTTCTTTTCAAGGGGTACCACACACTAGAGGATGACCCAAATGCCCCAAAGCGCCCTCTATTGAGAGAAGTCACAAAAGTTATCGTAAGACCCAGCAGGCCTATCGTAAGGCTGCTTTTCAGAGGAATAGTGTGCCTTTTCATGAGATTCTTTTTATTTTTGTAGAGTTGGATCTGTCTCTTCTGCATTTTTGTATTATTTACCTGTAGGTGTCAAATGGAATTTGTGTTTTGCTATCCTCTTTAAGTAGTTGTGACCAAAAGTGCAAAATTGGATTAAGATACTGTTGGATACAAGAATTTTACATAATAGGTCAAAAGAATATCATTGGCCAAAAAGCATAATTGAAAGCATCACAGATTATTTAAAAAAGAATTGTTTGAAAAACAAACTTTGGTGAATTGTTGCTGAAAAACAAAACTATAGATGGTTCTCTTTGATTGGAAGTTAAACCATGAGCTGTAACACATCACTTGGAGTTTCAGAAAAATCCAAATTTATACTTCATCAAAAAATGAAATATGTTACTTTTTCTGCTACCTTATACTGGGTATCACATTGGTATTGAATACATTTCTCAATGTATCACTCCATTTAGGGATATTGGAGGGTGTAGACAATTAAAGGTCACGTTTTTCTATAACTCCTCTAGTGTTATCCCTCCCCATTCTCTAGCCCATCCCCCTACCCCTCTCCCACTGTCTTCTTACTTGTATATGATGCTCTGTGATCTAAAGTGTGAATTTTCTTTGGCATTATGCATGACATGGTTAATTTTATGTGATAATTTTCCCTTTGATTTCTTTAGATTGTAAGTATTTTTGTATGGTATTTTGAAAATGACAAATATCTAAACTAATTGACTGCTACAAGGACTTGACGTCTTTTCCCAAATTACTCTCGTAAATGTCAGAGCTCCAGGTATTATTCTGTATGGCAGCTTTAACCCTTTCACTGCTGGTGCCAAATTTGGACAAAATGAAATTATTTGAAAAATGTTGAAAATAACTGGAAACCTTGGCAAATTGGTACTCATTTGATAGACCTCAATAAGAACTTTCAAATGGATACCAACATGTCAGGGTTTAGATAATCATCAAAGATTTTTGTGATATTGTGCTTTGGACATGAGTAGTTTCAGCATTGCAAGGGTTAACGATAAACATATTAACACCTTGTATCTATAATGAAATTCATAAGTTTTTTTATCCATTTGGAATTATATATTTCAATAATATGTTTGCTTCACTCTAAACATGAAGTAAAATTTAATATTTTCAAAAGAATACCATGAGGTTTCATACATTTTTAAAACTTGTCGTCAACTAAAATTATTTTTGCAACTTAAAAAGTATATAAATCTTTGTTAATTGGTTGTAAGCATTGATTGTTTGTGTCTCTCAGAGCAAGGATGGTGATATAGACGATCTCTCGAAGGAGGAGCAGGAGTTGATCACAAAGGTTGGCTTCACCTATTACCACGTCATATGCCGCATGATGGACCTGGACGAAAAGAAGCGCGTCACAAAATCAAGTAAGTCACATCATTAATATGAATTAAAAAAACATCTGTTTTACAGAGAATAATAAAATGATTTTTTTTAAAGTCACATAATTGTATGATGCAGGGGCTGATCCACAATTTAAGGCAGGGGGTCTGTTCTGTATAAGGGTGGTTGATTTTAACAGAGAAATAAGTCTACCTCATTATTTTCTTACCCTTATGCTGCTGGTGACCAATACAAAATGATGCAAAAAATGACTGAAACCCTGGAACATGGGTACTCATCTGAGAGTTCACAGCAAGTGTCATCCAATGAATACCAATATGACAAGGATTAAATGGTTTTCAAAACACTCTATGTCCTTGTGCTTTGGACAAACGTAGCCTCAGCATTCGTAGGGTTAAGAAAAAATTAAAGATAAGGGAAATTTCTTGGCAGGTAATTTAACACTTTAAAAAGTGGGTTCTGTCAAACCCCTCAAACTCTTTTCTGAAAATCAAGTTTGAGTGCGGACTTTCAAGTTCTATGGAATTGGTTAACTTTTTTCTGTATATCAAACTAAATTGCAATTTTTCAAGGTAATTGTGGATTTCGTTTCAACTTACCTGGATTAAACTAACAAAAACCTAATGTATGCGAAAGTTAGCTTTTTAACATTTAATGTCTACTCACTTCATGCTTTATAAAAGAACAGGTTCAGGGATTAATTTAAAGATTTCTTATTCCATCATGAACTGTTTCATATGTCCCCATTACAGTAGCGGGAACATTTGTTTCAGGGCAAAGAAAAATGAAAGAAGTAGCTGAAATTTTTTAAATCTTTTTTTTGCCCAGGACTAGCCAAGCAGCCCTCTATTGAGGCAGCATGGGACTACTATGAGGGAGGTACACTCAGCATAGAGATACTCAAAGATGACCTTCTCCAGAGACTCTATTTCAGGGTCAAGGACAAGGTAAGGTCAACCTATTGGGGTCAAGGTCACTTGAATTCAAGGTCATAGAAATTGCAATATCTTGTATGAAGTATTGTGAAAAGATATGAAACTAGTTGCTTTTCCCTATCATAGATTTGATCCTTCATCAAATATTAATTAAAGTATTGAATCATATATAAATGGACTAAAAAGTATGAAAAGCATAGTCTGGTTAACAGGTCAAGTTGTGGGAACTGAGGCACCAAAAAACTTTTGCATGGCTGCACCTGACTCCTACCGTAAATTCTTGGAAATTTGGACCACCCTAGGAATTTGGGCCACTATGATTAATTTGCAAAATAGTTAATGGGAAGTCTGGAGAACCCTCGATCTATCGCCAGTAGTCATTTCACAAATGAGGACCTAGCTGTAAATTTTGCTGATCAAACATCAAGGTATTTTTACCCTAAAACCATAAAAATCCTTATTATTAAAAAGTGTCCCAAATTACAAATAATATATGGTAACTGCAGTACACAAGGGTTGATATGAAGTTTATCGAATGAATGAAATAATAATTGGAAATGAGAATTAGTTTTCTAGACAATAAATCATAACTCAAAATCCTTTTGAAGATTATGAAAATGCTAAGATTGACACTCACAGCTTAGGAATAATTACATATAGATGTAATATTTTCCAAAAAGAATTGTGCTTATGTATGCATATCTAATTTCATATATGTTACATTGTATATATATATATATACATATATATATATATATATATATATATATATATATATATATATATATATATATATATATATATATATATATATATATATATATATATATGTATGTAAACATTTGTCCTAAAATTAACATATAAAGAAAAAATATCTACAATGTGGCTGGTGTTCTTTGGATTATATTGTTAATTTGATGTGTTAATTTCAGATCATCCTGCATTCTGATTGAAAATGCATTATGCAATTGGAATCAATAATTGTTATTTGAATGTGAAAAGAATTGAGAGATGAATCTTACACCAATAGCCCTTATGATAATTAAGCCAATAAAGGTTGTCGAAATGGGAATTATCTTTTTTTAATTTTTTTATGGGGTATTAATTAAAATTCGTCTGTAAATATGAAGTTGAACGGGAAACTTGAAAATGTCCCTAGTGAAGTTGTAGAAATTGCTGTGTGAAAACCTGCTTGTCTTGCTGCTTCCTTCCCTGCTTTAAACAATCCTTTCCTAACCACATTTGCTGGCACTCAGAAAAAGGTATGAGGTATTTTTTTGTGTGATTCTCCATATATTATACTTATTATGATACTTTAGGAGAGAGAGGACTTCTAGTATAGTAAAGCACATCTTCCTCTACACATCAAGCATGTATATCTAATACCTGCTCACTTCAGAATTATAATATATGTCAGATTTAAATATTGCTTTAGGTACATGAAATTTTAATTCATTTCCTCATTTTCTACATACTTTGAGTATATTTAGTTCTCAGCAAAATAGACCTTCTATCAATGATCACACATCACGAGTGGGCCTTCTTTGGCTATAGCACAGTCACATGTCTTCGCATGGGACTAAATTCTGCATGATCTGGATTGAAAACTATCTTCAATATCTTACATAGCATTCTATTATGAGATCCATTTCTGGAATTATCTAGTTAATATTTGACCTTATGATGTCTGCCACTATGAAATGCACTTGGGTCCTAATATGTATTCTTATCTCAGTTCACAAGTATTTTCACCACATACATGTGTATATATATATATATATATATATATATATATATATATATATATATATATATATATATATATATATATATATATATATATATAATATATATATAATATATATATATATATATATATATATATATATATATATATATATATATGTATATATATATATATATATATATATTTATATGTATATGACTGTTATATTCTACCTTTTCTTGCATTGCGATATCTATACTCTAAGCTAATAATAATGTGTGGTCTGAAGTAGCTGTTTTGGACCTAATATATTTCTTTTTACAATAATAGATGTTACCTTTAACTTTTTTAGCAGCATAAAAACCTGTGTAAGAATGTTAACATGCAATTTTGTAGATTGTCTTTAAATGTATATTCATTTTTAACTATATATGTATGAAATATTTTTTATGTATATAGATATAATTATATATTTCATTTCTCGGTCAACTTCAATACTTTCAATTTGTCTGATTTCAATTTTAGGGTGTACTTCGAGAGGAAGTGAAGGAAAAGTTCAAGTATGAAGTAGATCGTTCATCGCCAAGTAATAAACTACGAGATTTCATGGAATGGTCCTACGATATCATCGATGACATCAAGTACACACGCAAAATACATTCCTTTATGATGGCAAAATTCTTTGTGAAATATTGGTGAGTCTATAAATTGAAATTATTAACTGAAAAAGTGCATTTCAATTTTTCCATAGTCTCTATGTATTATTTTTGAACCCTTGTTAGTTTTTATTGATACAATCCTGATTCCTGAAAACACTTAAAAACAGTCTTTAAAAAGAATGATATTGGAAACAGATATGATGATGTTTAGAGTTTGAATCACATTTGAAGTCTTTCCATGTCTCACCAATTTCTGTAGATTGGTGAGACATATTGGAAGCAGCCAAAAGTTCTCAGTAATTCATGCTATTTCAAATATTTTCAAATTGAAGCAGTTTATGGATTATCCGAGACTTTCCCAAATTTCTTTTTCTTCATATCTCTATTTTTCTGTTGTTTCTATGTATTTGGGGGTGCATGAAAATTTTTAAATTTTTTTCTTAACAATTGTTCAGTAGCCGATTCATTTTTTCCTGGCTGTTTTAGTCAAAATATGAAGGGGTTAAGTTTGCAGTCAGGGCAAGTGAGAAAGTTGCCAGGGTAGGAGGTTGTTCTGCTGGTGGGTTTTCTGGTTTCCTCCACTACCTACAACTGGCTACTCAAAACTTGGCCTCAATATGTCAGAGAAAATTATTATAACTGAGATTTCAAATACTCTTGTGATGAATCTCAGTCTCAATATCTAATACTGTATAACTGGTATTTTTTACAGGCATTTAATGTTCGCTATTTTCAGTTCCCCATGATAGTGCCAAAATAACATTCTTCAAATGAATATCCTGCTTTGTATATTTGTAGTTTGAGTGCTTGAATGTGCAAATTCAAAGTAGCACAGATGCCCTCCAGCAGTGCTGTAAACCGAAACTTTTAGCACTCCAAATTTAAGTCATATACAGTTATCAAATTTTAGATTATATTCATTTTGACATTTATTTCAGGTGGCATTTCAATGTGGCGGCCATTTTCTTTAGTTTCCTCATCTTCCTGCTGGTCATGATCACGTGGACGGAGCCTGTCGATGGCGCCGGCAACGCCCTCTACAACAGGTAAGGCCTTAATTGTCTGACAATTATGGTGATATCTCTCTAACAAAAGCATTATTTCATAAATAGTTGTAGGAGAATTCTTCTTCAGAACTGTATCTACAACTCTCTTTCAAATATTTTGCAAATTTATGTTCCATTCCAAAGTTATCTTCAAAAGTATGACAGGTCCAAACGACACTTGTCAAGTAGATCTCCAGGCACAATTTGGTCAGCACTGTCTGAGAGATCTTTTGCAAAAGGCAAATTTATTTCCTCTTTTACAATTTGCCAAAAAAAAGATTGTCGGCTTGATTTTTCCAGAACGATGAATGAAATTGGCCTCACCTCAGAGAACTGAGATGTGAGACTTGCTTCAATAATTTTGCTTCCAGAAGTAAAAGAGTTACAATTAATAGTTATTTCCTTCTCTGCACTATTACTTTCTTCCATGTAGCTAACATGTATTTGTATTATGTTTTCAGTATGATTCCTCACTACCGGTTTGCTGGTCAATGAACACCAACATGGCAGGGCTTAGATGGTTTTCAAAAATCTTTGCATCCTTGTGCTTTGGACAAAAGAAGCCTCGGAATCGGAAGGGTTAATAACCATTTCCATCACTGCTCCACTACTTTATCTTCCATGTAGCTAACACCTATTTGCATTGTGTTTTCAGTACGATTCCTCACTACCGGTTTGCTGGTCAATGAACACCAACCTGGCAGGGCTTAGATGGTTTTCAAAAATCTTTACATCCTTGTGCTTTGGACAAAAGCAGCCTAGAAATCAAAAGGGTTTATAGCTATTTCCTTCATTTAGTCCTTGGGCCAGGACCCCAAATTTGGACATATTGGTACCAGTCAGAGGTACAAAACTTAATGTATATTTTTGATTAGGGTAGGTCCCCTACTTCAATTTTTTGTATGATGGACATCTGTGGATGGTAGCGGATACTGTTATTTTCAGCCTTGTTTCCGGGAACTCCATGTTCGGCAGGACGAATAATAAAACACAAAGTAGTATAGAGTTTTGGCCGAAAATTTGACTAGACAGCACTTTATTGTCAACAGAATGATTTCATTCAATAGTTAGGACCTATATTCAAGCAACAGAACCACATGTATGTATAATTATGCGAAAATTCTTTAAAAAAATCATTGTTTTTATGAAAAAGGACATTTTTTCGTTTTAATTTTCTACTCAAATTGGGAAGTTTTTCAGTCCTGAACGTAAATTGCACATGATGTGGACATTATACTTATATAATTGCCATGTCACATGTCCTGTTGTTGATTTGAGACCAAATTCAAGACTTTCAAACACTTTATATGGAAAATATCCTCCTCCTTCTACCCCTTCCATATATTGGAAAATATCTAAATAACAGCTAAAAATGAGAAAAAAATACACAAAAAATTTTCATTTGAATTTTCAACTGTTAAGTTGTACGAAATGGCTTACTAAGTCCACACCTTATAAAGAGGAAGCATATTTTGACCTTTAATGGCCCTGAAATTAAGGAGGAAAGACCAGACTTCATCTCATATATGTAAAACGATACCGTGTTACACACTATTTAATACAACTTGAGATTGACCCCCTCTTGTGGGATAACCCTAGTGGATACACAAGCTTCTTTAATGTTAATTACCTTCATTGTCAAACCTTGAGTGTTTATATGACTCAATCATCATCATCATCATCATCATCAATTTCCAAATCATTGTCCTCAGACTTCATGTTGTCACATGTCTGCAACCGGCAGGCATCTGTACATGTTATTCCATGCACAAGGCACTGACAGCTTGGAAGCTTACAGACCCTCAAACAGGTACAGGACATGAGTTCTAAGACTGCATCAGGTGCCGGAGAACCAGTCATCCAGTTGATAACAAGGTTTTGCTCATCATCTATATTCCTGGTGGGTCGAACTCCTCGTCCAACAGCGGTGGAGGAGGTAGAGGTGCCGGTAGAGGCCGTGGCAGGGGTAGAGGCGGAGGCGCCAAAAAGGACGCCTACTCCGCTTACAACACCCCAAAACCACCAGGCCCTAAACCTGATGCAGAATGATCAGCTTTGTCCGTTTGGGGGCCGACTGGGATCATTCGCCCACCTATGGCCCCTGGTCACGTCATATCAGTTTGTGCTGCAGACTGTAACCAAGGGCTACAGGATAGAGTTCACGGGCAATCCTCCAAGAACAATGGAGGCCCGGTGCACTCCGATCCCTCGAAACCAGGCAAGACGCCAGGACCTCGAGTCAATGCTGGAAATCATTGGGAAAATCCCCCTCTCAACGGGCGTTCCCGGGTTCTATTCCCCGATCTTCCTGGTGGCCAAGGAGCCGGGCGGTTGGCGCCCGATCCTCAACCTGAAAGCGTTCAACAAATTCGTAAAGCCCCCACCCTTTTGGATGGAGACATTACGTACGGTGATGGACTGCTTAGGGGAAGCGCACCAGCAGAGGCTAAAGACCTCAGAACATTTGAGGGACTCCTCAAAGGGACTCCTCACAGTTCCCAGCCGTCCTGGGATCGACCCTCGACCTCATCAACATGCTCATTTTTCCGAGCAAGGAGAGGGTCGTCAAAGTGTCGCGTCTAGCGTCCTCGCTCCTAGCGCGGAGCCCTCAGCCAGCAAAGACCTGGCAGAAGCTCTCAGGACATCTGTCCAGTCTATGCGAGTTAGTCCCCATAGCGGTGACTCACACTCGTCATATCCAGCTTATGCTCCACAGCCAGTGGACGCAGGTCTCAGACAGCCCATACCTCCGAATATACCCAGACCACGAGTCGCTCAGGGAATTGGAGTTGTGGGCATCACGGGCCAACCTGACGGTAGGCCGCCCGTTTCTCAGGCCGGATCCGACTATGACGATAGTTATGGATGCCTCCATGGAGGGCTGGGGAGGTCACCTAGGCGACTGGGTGATCTCGGGCCAGTGGTCGTCAGCCTGGGCCAAACACCACATCAACTGGCTCGAGCTCCAGGCAGTATGGCTGACCTTGCAGCATTTCCTGCCTCAGGTGCGGGACACTGCTGTGGATGTCCTTACGGACAATTCCACCACAGTGGCCTATATCAACAAGGAGGGTGGAACTCAGTCCCCCACCTTGTGCTACCTGGCACTGGACCTATGGGCCTGGTGCAGGCAACACGGGATCTACCTGGTTGCCAACCACATATCGGGAGTCAGGAACGTCCTGGCGGACGCTCTGTCCAGGGGGAAACACAACCACCCCACGGAGTGGTCCCTCCACAAGACAGTGGTACAGCTCATATTCGAGCACTGGCCGACCCCCCATGTGGATCTCTTCGCATCGGAGAAGAATCACAAACTTCCGGTGTTCTTCTCAGTGCGCCCCTCTCAGACGTCGAGTGTGATAAACGCTCTGATGTAGAATTGGGAGAGTCTGTACGGGTATGCGTACCCGCCGACCAACCTCATTCCGAGGGTATTGAGGAAACTGAGGCTGCAGTGGTCAGCCCGGATCCTCCTGGTAGCCCCGTTCTGGCCCAGCCAGCCGTGGTTCCGTCAGCTGACCAGCATGCTGACCGATCTTCCGCGAATGATCACACCTTGGAAGGACAACCTCCTGAAGAACTCGGTCACGGGGATGTTTTACCCCAAACCGGACAGAATGAGACTGGCTGTATGGCCGCTGTCCGCAAATCCTTCGTTGACCGAGGGGTTTCACAGGGAGTTGCAGAGACGGCAGCCAGGGCCAGGCGAGAGTCGACTTGCCGGCTTTATGATTCCCGTCTTCTCCACTACCGACGATGGTGCGTGGAACGAGGTGTGGGTCCCGCTGAGGCCCCTGTAGGGGAGGTTGCGGAATTCTTGAATGTCCTGCGAACGGTGGTGCACAAGGGTAAACCCTTAGCCCCTTCTACCATTGCAGGATACAAGTCTGCTGTCGCAGCCATTCATAAAGGTTTTCCGGATGGGACAACTGTGTCGTCCAACACAGATTTGTCGACCCTTATTAAGGGTTTGTTCGTGGTTTCCGCCAGACCAAGGACGCTCAGTGAGAAATGGGATCTTCCGACGGTACTCAAGTACCTTGCGGGTCCTCCCTTTGAGCCGATTCATACGGCACCATTGAGGATGTCAAAACAGCTTTCCTCGTACAACTGGCCTCGGCCAGGCAGGGAAGCTGGGTCCATTCTTGCAGGATAGACGCATGTCATCTGCGGTGGGAAAATGGAGGAGTTCGCCTTCTCCCATCCCTCCTATTGGACAAAAATCAGTCGGTCTCGTTCACTCCTAGTGAGGTTTTTCTCTTCAGCCTAAAGGAGTTCTCGCCAGACTACAAAGCGCATTGCCCTGTGCGGGCCCTCAAATGGTACTTGGAATTAACCAAGCCCTTGCGAGGGGGTGAAAAAGCCCTCTTTATTCGGTCAAGGGAGCCTTATACTAAGGCTACCAAAAGCACAGTTGCTGGTTGGGTAAAAGAGGCTATCGCAGGGGCGTTCTCGCACCTTCCTAAGGAGCGGAGGCAACGCATGGGCATCAGAGCCCACGACACCAGAGGGGTGGCCACTACTTGGGCCACAATGGCCGGAGTGCCATTTGAAGCAATTATGGATGCTGCAGCCTGGAGCCGGCTGCAAACCTTCGCGCAGTTCTATCTCAAGGATCTCCCTGCAACAAAGGGTAGATTCAGTAGAGCAGTGTTGGTTACAACTGGCGCAGCATCTAGAAAATAAAGAACAGATCCTTCCACAGCTTTCTTATGCGGTGGTACTCTGCTTCCAATGTGAGCAGGTAAGAATTTAGGTATAAAACAGGAAATTAGAAGTAATTTCTTTTTTATGATAAATACTTACCTGCGATCATTGCCCACCCTTCTGTATCCTCCCCTAGAATCCGTTCTTCCATGAAGGTATTACGCCTAAAATGAGAAGAGGATGAAGGCGCATGCGCCAACTGTGACGTCATGACCGGTATTTAGTGCGGCCCCTAGCAGGGATCACGCAAACTACGGTCTATTTTAAGTTTTGAAGGCTATATTTAGATAGCCCTCCTTCTATGTTCATCGCGAGGATCTTCCATAGGGAGAGACTGCCAAATGAGAGCCTTCCTTTTGGGTGACCAGAGCAAGCCTTGGAGATAGCTTCCCACCTGGTGGTGAAACTTTGAACTATTGACCTTCTTTTCAAAATACCAATAAAATGGCCTCTGTTTACTCCAACAGTGATTTCCTGGTCAATTTGTAGTCATATATAATTTTGGAAGAATTTTTAATATTTTTTTCTTATTTTGGTGATTTTTTTGTATATATGACATAGCGAAGTCTAATTGGTCTCATTTCTCAGTATGGGCTACCACCCCAGAAGGTCCATCATGGATAAATATGCTCAGGGGGGATAGGGCTTTCAAAAAATCCATGTTAGGTTTTGTACCTCTGAGTGGTACCGACCACCCCCTCTGGCCCAAGGACTAATTGCACACCTACTTTATCTTCCATGTAGCTAATATCTCTTTGTATTTTGTTTTCAGTACGATTCCTCACTACCGGTTTGCGGGTGCGATGATGGCGACGTACGTTCTCGGTGTCATCCATAACGTCACCTCCTTCATCGTCCTCCTCGGATACTTCTTAGCCAATCATCCCACGTTCCCGAGATGTGTGCGCCTACGGAGGTGGTACAGGTATGTGCTAAATTATCCTGTATGCTTGTGGTGGCTAATTTGGGCAATACAATGTGATGCAAAAACCTGAAAAATGACTGAAACCCTGACATATGGGTACTCATCTAAGAGTACTCCGAGATGGTACAGGTATGTGCTGAATTATAGAAAATAAAGTGGTAATAACAAATTTTCCCTTCTAAAACTGGTCGAGATAAGATAAGAAAAAAGTGAAGAAAAACAGTCTAACCCCTATGCTGGCAGTGGTTAATTTGGCCAATACAAAATAAAAAACCTGAAAAATGACTGAAACCCTGGTATCTGGGTACTCATCTGGGAGTACTCACCGCGAGCTATCCATGTTAAATACCAACATGATCCAGGGGTTCAGATGGTTTTCAAAAAAAATTGCAAATCCTTGTGCTTTGGATGAAAGTAGCCTCAGCATTAGAAGGATTAAAGTATTGAAGTGTTGAATACAAAGTTTCCCTTCTAAAACTAGTCGAGATAAGAAGAAAATGAAGAAGAATATTTAAAACATGAGTATTGAGACTTTGCATAAAATTTGGGTGGTAGAGAGAAATGTTGATCTGTAAGAAAGGAGTTAACCCATTAATGCTTAGGAGTCACTCTTGAAATTGTCTGAATCTTCAATACTTTTGACAATTACTTTGGAATTAAGAAGAAATATGCTTTCACTGATAATATTATATTGAAATTGTCAGTCTGCTTTTGGCCTCTGCGGGCATTAATGTTCTTAACCCTTTTGCTGCTGGTAACTAATTTGACCAATACAAAAAGATGGAAAAACCCTAAATATGGCTGAAACCTTAATCATGTTGTTTTGATTATATTGCAGGCATAGCTCCAATAAGTATGGGCCAGACAAAGGAGGGAAAAGAAATGTCCAAAAGATTGATGAATCGAGAGGGTCTTACCTGGAAGTCAAGTTCTTCAGCTTCGAAACATTCTACTATATTGTGAGTAAAAAATTATCAAACAATTTCCTCAGAGAAAAAGTACTTTCTTCTTTCTCTTAATTGCTCTGGCTACTCAATTGCAGATAGTATTGATTCTTTTTAGATATTCATAAGATATGTAAAGATTAAAGTTTGAAATGATCATTTATATTAAATCAGTAATTGTGTTTAACTTATTCACACTGTATCTCTATCAAAGACCTTCCCTTTCTGTTGCTTATCCTTAGCATAGATGTTTTATAACTAGGGATTTATATATATATATATATATATATATATATATATATATATATATATATATATATATATATATATATATATAATATATATATATATATATATATAATATATATATATATATGTATATATATATATATATAAATATATATATATATATATATATATATATACATATGTATATAATATATATATGTATATATATATATATATATATATATATATATATATATATATATATATATATATATATATATATATATATATATATATATATATATGTGTGTGTGTGTGTATATATACATTTATATATATAATTATATATATATATATATATATATATATATATATATATATATATATATATATATATATATATATATATATATATATATACATATATATATATATATATATATATATATATATATATATACATATATATATATATATATATATATATATATATATATATATATATATATATATATATATATATATATATATATATATATATATATATATATATATATATAGGGTATATATATATGCTCAGTATTGATTTGTCTTGCAGGCGTTTTTTGTGCTGTCAGTTCTGGGGACAATCTTCCACGGCTATTTCTTCTCCTTTCACCTCCTACACATCGCAGAGCTCAACCAGCTCTTACGGCGCGCCATCATGGCCGTCACAAAGAACGGTAAGGGATAAGGGAACCTTAAAGAAATTTTGATTAATCTCTGGCAAATGTATGGCTTAAAAGGGCTTTGAGAATATCAATTTTTCATCACTTTTCTGCCATATTGCGGCTAAGTTGTGACTATCCAGTTGTGACTGGTGGAGGAAACCGGAGTACCTGGCGAAATACACCGCCTTACCCAAGGCAAATTTCTTGCTTGATTCAAAAGCTGGGTAGGGTAGTGGTGAGAGACAGCTAGCAGTCATTGGCTACGCCTTAGACCACACAGCCATCAGGGAAGTATACCAAAAGGATGGCATCATAATTTTGCCTCTAGCAAAGGTACAAAGAAATAGAGAGAACATATATTTTGTTTTTTCACCCAAACACAATAATTGACCTGTTTTGTCATGTTATAGTATTCACTTATTGTCCAATTTCCATTGTTACACTAATTGCCAAATTTTCCAATGTTACACTTATTGTCCAATTTCCATTGTCACACTTATTGTCCAATTTCCATTGTTACACTTATTGTCCAATTTCCATTGTTACACTTATTGTCCAATTTCCATTGTTACACTTATTGTCCAATTTCCATTGTCCAGTTGCACTTATTGTCCAATTTCAATTGTTGCACTTATTGTCAATTTTCCATTGTTACGCTGTATGATACCTATTGTCATCCTTATAATAAACTTAGTTTCCTTGTGTTTGACATGTGCAAAAGTTGCCAGTGACTTGAGGTTAGTCAGTGATTTTCCCAAATACTGTAACAACTTGCTATAGTCTGTCTGACTCGAGTTTGGCAACCATTTTCCCCACTTTTTGTGACAAAACATTCGAGTTTTCCATCCAAACTTGGCAAACATTTTAGGAGCACTACTACGTGTATGTATAAACGAACAACATGTGCACATTTTACAATAGGAACTAATGAGCAAAATCAACACTTTGCGGAGCTGAGACAAAAAGTTTGTTTGTACATACACGTAGTAGTGCTCCAAAGAGGTTTGCTAAGTTAGGACGTCAAACTCGAACGTTTTGTCATAAAAAAGTGGGAAAAGCGATTGCCAAACTTGAGTCAGACAGACTATAGTCATGGTTTTTCCCCATTATGGCAGAAAAGGTCACAAAACGGAATTTTGATACAAAATCTATGTTTTCTTGCAGGAATGTCTTTGTTGTGGGTTGCTCTCCTGGGCATGTGCTTCTTCTACATCTATGCGCTTGCCAGCTTCGCATTCCTGAGAGATATCTACGACCCGACCGAGGGGAAGTTCTGCCGCACCATGTACGAGTGTATGATGACTGTCGTGCATCGAGGGCTCATCTTTGGTGTCTATGATGTGAGTTTTCGGGAACCTTTTGACAAATATATCACCACTTTCACAATAGCCAAGTAAATTAGTATTATTATTGCACCAGTTTTGGTTCATTTTGTACCTTGTATGGTATTTTAGAAATCGTTTTTAAAGTTCATAGAAAAATGTTCAATTAACCAATTAATTCATTAGAGCACTACTGCATTTATTTGCACTTAAGCTGTAGAAAATATTATAAGTACCACACATTTAGAAGAATATTTCATGTAGAAATAAAGTAATTATTTTTAGTTAATTGACTTGAGTTGCACATTGAGGTTGTGAAAGGGTTAATAGTAATTGTGTTACCCACTAGTTTTAAATTCATAACAAGCACAGTTTTATGAATGTACAGACAATTTGAGATAAAAAAATTACCTGATATTCAACAAATAGTGAAATCCCATAAATGTTATACCTTTTTGTTTTATGGTCAATATCAATAAGCTATGACTTCATGTAGAAATAAAGTGAACAAGAATATATTGATCTCCAAATATTTTTAAGGATCAACCTCACCATTGCACTTACTAATAGTATAAAGAACAAGAAAGTAAAAAGGAATGATATCAATCTGAAAAAATAACATCAGTAAAAGATGATTAGGAATTAGAATGTATTTCATGCATCTGTAGACTTGTTACATAATAACATACTACTAATCAATTGTTGTTGTTTTTGTTTTGCGCTCCCCGTGTTGGATGTGTACAGGAGGAGGTATGATATAGATTTGTTTATCCTGCTTGCTCTCCGGGTGTTTTTCTTGCTTTGTGCTGTGCTTTCTCTGCTCCCTGTGTGAAAACCTGTGCTTTCCCATTCCTCCTTAAAAGCTTCATATTGTGTTTGGATATTCCCTGAAACAGGGCCCTCGGACATGAATAATTCACTTGCAAGTTGATTTTAGATCATACTTTCCAAAAAATGGATTTGTCCTAAAAAGATAATCTTGTGTAGTTGTCTCAGAAAATGAACGAAAAGAATGCATGTATTAAACCTTTTCTATGTTTTTTTTATATTTTATCTGTAACTATATAACCTTGTTCTAAGGGACATACACATGGCTGCATTGGCCACCTTGGATTAAGGATATCTTTAAATTAGAAGTTTGCAAAGTTCCTGACTACATCTTTGAGAACACATTTTCTTTAATATCTGAGAAGTTGGTTTTCCTACAAAAATGTCCTTTAAGGATGTCTTTGAATTAGAAGTTTGCAATGTTCCTGCCTACACCTTTGAGCAGACATAGTCTTTAAGTTTTGTGAAGGTGTTTCCCCTACAAATAGGTAATTAAAGCAACATTATCGATCAAACTGTCAATGTTCTCAAGAAAAGTCTATAGCTATTCTATCGCCCAAAAAAAACAGTTCTCTTTACCTTTAGTTGCCATGTTGGTATTTAAGTGCCACATAACCTCATCCCTTACCTATGCCTACCTGCTTGATTTTTCCCTTTAAAGGTGAGGCATAAAGTGGGTCTTAACACTCCCTAAAATAGTGTGGCTTTTATTTCTGGTATCGCTGCCTTTTTCTATATTTATTGGCTTTTCTCTCTGCTCTTGTAAATCATAAGAGGCCATGTGCAAATTTAGTGGTAAGACACAAGGTTCTCATGCGTGAGATCTCATTTTGATACACTGCAAGGCCTGCATTATCAGGTAAGCCTTATCAGTCCCCTCTTAAAAACTTTTTGGAACATTTTGTGCCACGCATGTACATGTGACACATACTAGATTGTTTTGTGGTACAAGTGTGTCTAGTGATTGAACTATAACATGAGGTCTGCCATGTAATTACCATATTCTAACCACATAACCTAGGCAGTGCCACATAACTACCGCATTCTAACCACACATCATGGTAGACACATGGCACACCTGTGGTACGAAGGTGGTATTGAGCAACTGCAGGTCTGCAACAGGTCTACCAATGACCCCTGGCAGATCCGTGGTCAAAAGGAGGACTTTTTGTAAGGGGATGAGGAGGATGAGCCTTTAATTATCTTTTCCACTGAAACACATCACTCAGACTTTGTTTAAAAAGAAGATGTTTTTCAGAAATTTGTTGTTACATTTTTTTCTACTCTACCTGCAGAATATTTGGTGATGGTTGGTTACTTATGTCTCACAGATCTACTCCCGAACCCCCTCCTCGACCCCCACCCTCTTCTTCATCTCAATATAGTAATTGGATTATTCATTTGGCTTAATGCTGAAGTAATTCTAGGAATATTGTTCATGGAAGGTTGAAATAATTTAACATTGTACCCACCATCAGCTGATGAAGGGGCTGACATTTCTGCATCTACAGAGGCTGAAAAAAATTGTCCAAATTTTCCAGACCGTACAAGCTGGGAAATCTGTTCCTGGAGTAAAGACGGCCACAAAGTTGGCTGTATCGGGCCAGGGATACTGAGCTCGTACTAGCCCATGAAATTCTTCCTGTGCACCAGTCACTTGCAGGCAACTGGTGGACTGAAGAAGAAATAACCTATCTTTACTTTGTATTCTGCTGGAGTTTTTTTTTTTTTTGCAATGTGGAGAGTGCTTTTTAACATGGTTGTTGATTGCTTTAGAATAACCTTAGTCACCCTCTGCCAGCATTGGATGGGGATCGATAGCCTGAAATTATCCTTTCGTTTATCCTGTGTTACCAAACTGTGTTGCTGTGAAATTTATAGGCATCATTATCCACTAAGCTTAGCTTATGAATAATCACATTTTACTTCATTTCACATATATATTACTGGTAATTTATTTTTGTGATGTAAAATTCAGCTTTTCATTACTCACTGTACCTTTTTTAAGATATCAAGTAATCAAATATAATCAATTGATATTTCTAATTTCTACATGTTACAAGTTGAGTGTTGTAATGAATATATTTCTTTATGAAATAATGATCAGCTCTTCTGTAAATTTCCTTATTCCAAGGTTTTTGTTTTTTAAAGTTTGTGCATTATTCTATCATATTGTATTGTAATTTATGGAACTGATTTAACTGTATTCTATTGTACTGTATTTTATATAGAATGACTGTATTAGCTATGATACAAAAGGTAGACAATGACAAGTAATGCAATATATTATTTTTCCCTTCATAGTATTTACCAGTACCGACAGGGAAAACTATCGGGTATCATGCGGCAAAGGCGGTATTTGACATCCTCTTCTTCATCATCATCACCACCATCGGTCTGAATATCATCTTCGGTATCATCGTGGACACATTCTCAGAGCTTAGAGACAGCAAGGTACGTCTTAAGGATGACCACCTGTTAAGGTCTTACAATACTATACCGGTGACACCTATTGAGTATTGGAGAAACTAAAATAATTTAATACAATTTACCTGACTCCACTGCCAAATTTGATAAGAAATTGTCACAAAAACAGATTTTTCATTAAATGTGTACTATTATGATTATACCTGCCCTATATAAATATTATCCTCAGATACGTTTTCTAACCCTTCGATATTCACATATTATCGCAGCCCTCTCATTTGAAGTGTGGCCACAGAGCAGGCAACATCGGCTTGATGCTGTTCATGGTCTCGTGGTACCCAACGATACTCTAAAATGAAGGGCTACTTACTGGGTGGCCTGCTTTATATACCTGTCTGGAAACGCTTCCCCTGTGCCTTACTTTCAACTAAAATGACATCCAGGTATTTAGGGGGGAGGGGGGCATTATTTTACGATACCCTGATTTTACAGTGGTATATCAGCTTTCAATTTATTATGATAAAATGACTCATTACAATAACAATCGAAATTGTTTCTCATTGTTTGTCATTGTTGTTCCCCATTGTCTGCCATTGTTCCTCATTGTTTGCCTTTGTTTCCAGTGGTTCATCGATAATGACATGACCAGCAACTGTTTTATCTGTAGCCGCAGCAGCTATGACTTTGAGCACCATGGTGGGGTGAGTAGCATACACAGGGGGAAAATGGACAATCTTGTACAGGTGTTGTACAACAGATGTGTAGATCTGTTGTATATCTTATGCCTGTACAGCCTTTTTCAAGCATAACACTTGCAGGCACATGAATTGATGATTGTGGTTAGACACAGGAAATTGAAATATCCACCAGTTTCTGACCCGTGGTTGAAAGGAGTTGTTTTTGTAACCACACAAGTCCTGGCTGCGCACCAAGTTAAAAGTAGTTGAGTCATGGCCCATAATACCTCAGTGTGCTTGGTGCCCAGGGCCCCTAAGTATAAAGCTCTTATGCTCTGCTTGCGAGGTGCTTGTGGTTAGGAATACAAAGGGAGAACAATGGACTCCAAACCACAAGCACATCGCAAGTAGAACATAAGAGCTTTATACTTAGGGGCCCAGTATTATTGTATACTTATTGGCCTTAATGGCATTTCCCTTCATTTTATCGCTTCAGGTAAATATTAACATGCAGGTACGAACTGTATATGGTCATTATCTTCTACAAGGGGTTCCATGAATTTTGTAAATACCCTTGCTAATTGGAATCTAACTGTGTTATTAAATTCCGCGTTTATGGTAATTTCTTGTACTTTGGGGTTTCTTTATATTTGGATATTCCCTCATATTTTGGGATTAGCTTGTATTGGAGGAATTTTTGTGAATTATTGTTTTTGTCTCTTTTCCAGGGTTTTGAGCACCATGTAAAGGAAGAACACAACAAGTGGGCCTACCTCTTTTTCTTCATCCACCTAGTGGAGACAAGGGAAAACGATTACACCTCACTAGAACTCTACGTTCATCGACTGGTAAGATATTTTCTAGATTCAGACTTTCCATTTCCAAATTAATCGGCTATTGTCCATATAAATGTAGAAGCAATTGAAAAATGTTCATTTGTGTGGACTAAAGAAAATTGAAGGGGCATGAAGGGGGTGAGTCAACCACTGTCCCTTAATTTGCTGTAGTCTGAAAATTAGAAAAGCACAACAATGATAAAATCCCAAATACTTTCATTTTATGACGCTCCATTCCTGGTCATGGAGGCCCAAAATCCATGTGAGGAAGTTCCCAGTGACTTATTGTTAGGCTGTGGTTTTCGCTAGGTACTTTGGTTTCCTCCATTAGTTACATCTGCCATTCACGACTTAGCCACAATATGGCAGAAAAAGTGATGAAAAATAAAATTACAAACTCCAAAGGCCCAAAATGTCTTTCATCTTAGTGCTTACCTCTTAATACAGGTATTGTTTGTTTCTTGTGTTTTAGCTGGAGAAGCAGAATTACGATTTTTTCCCGCTTAACCGCGCGCTGAGTCTCCAGCATGAGGAGGATACAAACGAGATGCGTCTCGAGACGCTGATGAACCAGGTGGCCTACCTCGTCAACAGGATGAAGGATGAGGTATGTGATGCATTCTGGGTAACCCTTATGGAAAAAAAACTTGATTAATCAATTTATGTGTAACCCTTATGTAACAGAAAAATACCTCTTTGAATTAATTTATGTATAACCCTTACAGAAAAATACCTCTTTCAACCAGTTTATGTGTAACCCTTACAGAAAAATACCTCTTTCAACCAGTTTATGTGTAACCCTTACAGAAAAATACCTCTTTCAACCAGTTTATGTGTAACCCTTACAGAAAAAATGTGGTAGACAACTCAACTTATGGGGCATGCCCCTTTATGCCTGTAGTGGCCTAAATGTGCAATATTGGGATTAAACTTCTCTGGCCAAATCATCTGCAGCAAACTATATAGATAAAACAATCTAATCAACATTTAGGCCACAATCCTTTGTTGAACTTCTTTGAAATTCATGCTCTTTTTAGGTTTTTTTCTTAAGAAAGTTATCATCCATTACAACAGGTCATTTTGCTGGTAGAAGCTGAAATTGCTTTTAGGAAATATTATTGAAGTTTTTGCATGGCAATTCAATTGTTTTTCTTTCGGTTCCTTCCCCAGGAGGCGCAGAAGGCCAAGCAGAGAGAGAGGAAACGACAGATGGAATGGGAAGAGATGTATAAAGATGGCGGCTTCGACAAGCCCAAGTCAGCGGGACCCAGCAGTCTCAAGAGGAAGGCTCCCACCCCTCCCATCCGCCCTGAGCAACCCCAACCCCCAGTGGAGGGGGAAGATACTGTGTAACCACTTTAACCCTTACGCTGCTGATGGCTGATTTGGCCAATACAAAATGATGCAAAAAAAACTGAAAAATGACTGAAACCCTAGCATATGGGTACTCATCTGAGAGTACTCAGCGAGAGCAATTCGATAAATACCAATATGACAGGGTTTGAATGATTTTCAAAAATCTTTGTGTATTTGTGCTTTTGAGGGCAGTAGCCTCAGCTTTGGAAGAGTTAAGGGTGCAGTACCTCCCATCCACCCTGAACAACCCAAACCCCAGGGCAGGGTGCAGATACCGTGTTACCAGCTTATGTCTGTGTTTCCCTTGAATGGTGCTGTGTGGGTGCTATGATAGGTGAAACAGAGAAAGGGGAAGATGCCAATGATTTATGTTTTTTTACGATTGAAAATTGGTCCGATCCATAGCTATCTAATTTCAGGGGCCTGGATGCCCACAAATACTGTCTCAAGCTTATCAACACCTGTGATATTCAGCTTAACCCTTATGCTGCTGGTGGTTACTTTGGTCAGTACAAAATGAGACAAAAATCCTGAAAAATGACTGAAACCCTGGCAAATGGGTACTCATACTTGTGCTTTGTACGAAAGTAGCCTCCGCATTGAAAGGGTTAAAATGTTTTATTCTTTGGGTATAATGAAAAGAAATCATGTATATATTAGTTTTGAATGACTATTATATTGAATAGGAATACTTTTTATAAGCCCCTAGCTAGTTTCCCTAAGATGTGGCTAGGCTGGTTCCTATTTTAAAAGAATTGCAGACAACCACTGTGCAGTGATAAAAAAAGAAAGGCGTTTACTTACCACACAAACACAAACAAATGTACTACCCACAATGATGGAGAGAATGAAAATATATGGTGGACCCATCAAACAGATCTTACATCAGTCAGGTATTTTGTATGAAATGTATATTTGAATATGGAGGTTAAAATTGAGATTTTACAGCTAGAATATTTAGCTTTTATAATTGTTCTTATTTTCCTTTAAAAGTGTGGCTGATTTATTGAATGCATACATCTAGTGATTTGTTTGACATAGAGTTGTTCTTTCTGATAATGAAAGTTGACCACATTTGTCTTTTAGACACATTCAGAAACAGAGAGAGAGTAAGTGTGAGAGAGAAAAAGCGAGAGAGAGTGTGTGTGTGAGAGAGAGAGAGAGAGAGAGAAGAAGAGGTCATCTAAGAAAACGTGTACATTGTCATTCCTTGCTCTGGCATTTGAATAGTGTGATAAGCAAATATATTTTTATATTTCCTGACTATTTTGTGTATCTATATTTCTTGTTTATATCTATATCTATTTATATTTATATCTATATATATATATATATATATATATATATATAGATAGATATAGATATAGATATATATATATATATATATATACATATATATATATATATACATATAGATAGATATAGATATAGGTATATTTATATAAACAAATTTCTGTGTGATGTAAATTAACATTTTGTAGATATGCATGTTTTGACAAATTGATTGTATTAATCATGAGGATGCTGTAAATGACATGTACTTTTTATCACCACAATTCTAGTTCAATATTTAGACAGGGCATTTTCTGTTTGCTAAGAAAAGATATCCACAAGATTTTTCAGTTTTACACACCAAGGAAGAACTTTTCAAGGTGTGCTTATTATTGTATCAAAAATGCTCTTTTTCCGATGCTTACGCTTAAGTTTATTATAGATACTGAAAATGTGAATACATATTTTATATTGTTTACAAATGATTGTGTATATTTCCAATAGTAATTTCTTGTCACTTTAGGTTGTCTTACCTCAGGAAAAGATTATACTGTTTCATATTCACCTCTACAGAGGAAAGCTGAAAATAGACATACCGTTGACACCCTAAACAATACATAAAGTGCTGAGATTAAATTCTTGCACCAGGAAAACCACCATTTTGTTGCCTGGCGCGTCAGCTCCGCGGGTGACACCAATAGGCATGCATAGTCATGATCCAGGCAGCTACTGTATTCTTCCGATTAAGCGCACATGACCGAATAATCGCACAGGGCCTATTATCACGGTTAGAGGGTGAATGACCAGCGCAAATGTCATGAAAAACTTCCCCCCAGAAGAAGTAAGAAAAGCAAAATTACATACCTTTCCTCTTGCCATGTCTGCAAACCAGCGCTGAATTCCGCAATTTCAGCAGTTCCTTCGCGCTCTCACTGTTCATATTCGCCGCATGGTCGTAATTTTGACCAATTAACGATCTCACGTGCGCGATTGTAGCAGTAAACGTCTGAAGCTAACTGAACAGCGAGAGCGCAAAGGCGCAGTAATGACCAATGCTCTCCCATCGGCAATCATTGAGGTGTGCGGTTAAACGGAAGATTGTCAATACCCCTACTTCAGAAAAAATTCCCAACCTCTATCCGCACTGTGCGCTTAATCGGAAGAATACGGTAGGTTATCTTTAGAATAGCGATGCAATCGTTTCTAGTTTTAGATGAGCCATCATGGATCAGGTGCATGTATGAAATGATGGGTGTATATATCATATGTGTAGGAATTACATGGCAGCACTGTATGTTAAAGTTTGAACGATGAATGAGTGGGCAGAAAATTTAACTTATTTTAGGAATGACATTATTTCCAAGCAAGATTCATAAGTTATTTAAATAACTAACACGTTTTTATCAAGCAAGTGGTTGTTTTTTAGAATTTTTTATAGCATTCATATGACAATGAATATTTGAATTATTGCTTGATGTTGGTTGAAAATTTAAATAAATGCAGACTAAAACATTTTTTTCTTTCATTTCTTTTCGAGAATGTGTGTGTCCTAACGACATTTTAACAACATGTTGATTAGGACTTATTTAATTCTAACTAGTGTGCTCTCATAGTGTTGAAGGAAACTTTGGGGGAAATATCTCAGAATGTTTTCTGTGTACAGAACTGTAAATTTCTTTTTGTAAACTGAGTGAAATAAATTTGTGCTTGCAAAAATATGTTAATGTTCTTTGTCTAAATGAAATCATGTGGTAGACAACATTATATCCTGACGTCCAACTGGAAAATCAATTGTAAGACACTTCCTATGTAGTCCATGGGCCAGAGGGTTGGTTGGTACCATTTTTCTTTTTTTTTTTGGGGGGGGGGTGATTCCCATAATCTCAGCTTCGATTTGATGTGTGATAGCAATGCAGGGATGGCAGCTTAAGCCCCTCTCACACAAGACCATGAAGTCTACACGACTGTACACGAAGTTGTTGTTTTTCACTCCGTGTAGACTTCGCGGAGGTTTGTGTAGGCTTCACGATAAAATGGGTACACTTCCTGGAACTTCGTATTCACTTCGGGATAAACCTTGTTCACTTCATGTCCGCGCTGAAATCTTTTGGCTGTTTAAAAATTTCCATGAACTCCATATGAAGTTTGACCTAGATATACATCATGTCAACTTCATGTTACCTTCATTTACACTTCGTGGAATACTGGTTGACTACTGGTTGACATCGTGCTACTTCGTGTTCACTTCATATCCAAATTCAAACACGAAGTGAACGTGAAGCCAACACGACGTACCATGAAGTACCGCGAAGCCAACAAGTAGTCAACAAGTAGATCATGTGACGCTCAACATCCAACCAGAATGCGCTAACTGGGGAGAATAAAGCATTCAAATTCTGTCTGTATTTTAACTACCAAAGACTCATTTAGCGTATCAATTCTTTTCATTCCTCACATCCTTCTGATCCTTGCACCTGTACACGCTTTAACGTCTCTAATAGTTATAATAGATCGACGTGGGGTCCTATAAAACCACATCGGAGACAATACTAGATAAAACATAACAAACATTATTATATGACCACTGACCAATCTCTCTTTTGATTGGTTAATTCAGGCTATGACCACTTCCTATACTAGGGAATATCTCCCAACCAGTCCATCAAAACAGTTGATGGACTGGCAATATTGACTGATCAGGCACATCATCCAATGAGAGTGCGAGAATAGTGACACACCCCCAGATTTCCCAAGCATGCCAACAGCCCATCAAATGGGCTGGGGCATGACCGGCTACCGTTTTGCCCCAAAATAAGCAAAAATGATATAAAAAAAAAATTAAATTTAAAAATAATAATGAAAAAAAAAAATGAAAAAAAAAATCAAAATAAAAAATATCTTTTTTTTAAATATAAAATGAAAAATTAAATTTTTTTTTTTTTTTTTTTGAAATATATATATTTTTTTTAATTAAAAAAAAAATGAGGGAGGGATTTGATAAGATCTGAACTTTTCTGATTGAACATTTGAAAGCCAATAAGGGTGAATTAAGGCTTATTTTGAGGGTTTTGAAGTTTTAAAGATTATTTGCTTCAAAACGATGTTATTGTATTAATAAGGATACCTGATAGTGGTAGTTTAATCACAATGTTTCTTCTGTTTGATGTCTAATTATTGCTTCTTTCATTTGTCAGTGGTCATATAATAAAACAAATATGGACTGATCCCTCGAGCAAATCAGGTTATATGGACCTCGGGAGAGCAATATTGCCCGCGGCCTTCGGCCTTGGGCAATATTGCTCTCCCTCGGTCCATATAACCTGATATTGCCCTCGGGATCAGTCCATATTTGTATAATATACCCCCTTTAATTTGCACTAAGGTAAATACATAACAATAATATGGTCTAGCATAAATACAGAACGACCCAATATAAGGCACTTAATTTTCTTTATTTAACATTATACACCCAGCAAACACAAAACATTTGTGCTATGTATATAAAATACCAACATCTGTGAAATGTTACTGAAAATATTTATTAATGTTTAAACGTTTGGTTATTACTTAAATTTGAAGTATTATTGTCACAACACTTTAAAATACATTTACACAATAATGCAAAAATTATTCATCAAATATTTCTGGGAAACATCTTTACATTATATATATATATATATATATATATATATATATATATATATATATATATATATATATATATATATATATGTATATATATATATATATATATATATATATATATATATATATATATATATATATATGTATTTATATATATATATATTTATACATACATATATATGTATATATATATATATATATATATTTATATATAAATGTATAATATATATATATATATATATATATATATATATATATATATAAATGTATATATATATATATATATATATATATATATATATATATATATATATATATATATATATGCATATATATATATATATATATATATATATATATATATATATGTATATATATATGTATATATATATATGTATATATATATATATATATATATATATATATATATATATATATATATATATATATATATATATATATATATATATATGAATCATTTTGACTTTTTCTGACATTCTAGAAACAATTTAAAGTATGTCAGTAATATATTTGTAATATGCAGTTGTTAAACAGTAATTACATATGTTGATTAAAGATGGTGTAATGTTATCAAACATTATAAAAATATATTGGTTAATGTTTTAAAAAAATATTCATTTATTATCGTTTATGTTATACTAATATAATATTTGTATTATACAAATGTTATGTAGAAAATATCATTGGTGAAAATCATTTTTAAGGGATAATTATTAGTATTACATACTGTATACCTGGTATTTTTACAGGCATTTTTGCTTATTTTGTACTGGCCATGATAACCCCAAAATAACATTCTTCAAATAAATATCCTGATTTGTTTATGCGTTGTTTGAGTGCTTAAATGCGTGAATTTTAAGTAGTGCAAATACCCTTTAGCACTCCAAATTAAAGCCGTATACAGTATGAGTGAAATGGCTACATAAATATGGCTATGCAAATCCAGCTTAATGCCTTGCAGTAATTTCATGTTGTGTTCATGATCGCTTTTGGTTAACTTCCCAGTAGCATCGCGTTATCTTCTGGTTGTGTCATGTTTGGTCTGGTTGTCTTCTTGATAGTTCATATAGGTTCATGTGCAATTCACATTCACTTCGTGTTATATACGTGTTGTGTTCGTGTATAGACATATTCAATCTTGTTGGCTTTGTGTTGTCTTTGTGTATGCTTCATGTTGTATGGTTGAGTGGCTACAAAACCTCAAATTTTTCGCGAAGTCTACATGAAGTGGAAGTCAGCACCTTCATGTACAGTCGTGTAGACTTCGTGCTCTTGTGTGAGAGGGGCTTTAGTCAAAGATATTCAGCTTTTAGTGACACGTCCTCTCATCTCCTGATGGGTAATTTGATAATCAACAAGGAAAATCTGTTAACCCATTTACACTCAGAGCGGCCAAAAGAGGCCCGACAATTTTGGAAATACTTCACTTACAAAAGCATTCTAATGAAAACATTTGAAGGAGAAATGTTGATAAGAAGCCAAACAAAAACTCTCCTTCAAATATATTGTGAACTTTCCCTTTATTCACAAGTTATTTTCAAAAGTATGAGGGTAGCAGACGATACCTTCTAGAGAAACTCTGAGTGTTAATGGGTTAAGCTATTATGATAGGCAATGATACTTCAACACACCTGTATGAATAGATATATAATTAAAGATTGACCAAATCATATATATTACAGGATATGCAGTTGGATATTTGTAGAAATCTTTATCTTTTCAGTATGATTTGTCGAAATAGTTACATATTTTTCTTCAGACAGCTAGAAATAAAAAACAAATTAAACATAAGAAATACTTAAAATTAGGCTGCATTTCTCAGGAACATTTTTTCTCCCACTCTGAGGTGTGTTTTACAGTTAAGGATAAGTTGTCCTCAATGGGCTGTCTTCAATGGGGTTAAAGGTCAAACTAGTGTAATTGTCCAATCAGATCCCTCAATTTCAATCAGCGGGTCACTGCTGCTGGGTGAAAGGTAGACCTAACAATAGCGCGCGTGGATTTGAACAAGCGTCACGTACGTGATCTGGTGCCAGTTTCTGGGGAAACAAACGGTGCACGTCACAACAAACGCGTATAACCATTGTTGAACTAGTGCGCAGGTGACCTTTGGCTGACCTAGTTTAGCTAGCTAACTTCACGGTAAAACGTGTAAATTCCTCCTTTTTATCGTGGGAGAAACAGGTTCCATCACTCGTGGATGGAAAGGGGAGGTACCTTGCACTCGTGAGTGATTTTGTGTCTTGGGACTCGGCAAGCCTCGTCCCAAGACACAAAATCACTCACGAGTGCAAGATTCCTCCTCTTTCCATCCACTCGTGATGGAACCCGCTCTATATCCATTTTGAATATATGCCCATCTTCCTAACCCCGGCCCCATTCTTGAAAGAAAATAAGAAAATGCCATTAAATAGATATAACTCTTTAAAAATAATAATCACCTGCATCTACCCTAAGCACATGTATGCCGGTCCTCTCCTAGTAAAAGAGTTGTAAAGAGATCATTTTAATACCCTGAAGGCGCGGGCTACCAGTTTTTTGGTACATGAACTAGAACTAGCTTTTGCAGTCTTGAATATTTGTAAAGAAAATAATAAAAATTAGGTACTCTATAAAGCACCAGTACCAAACTGAAACAAGGGTATGCCTGTTCTTTCATAGTGTAAAAGTTGTAAAAATGTCCAAATGCATTTCCTTGGAATTCCAATGAAATGGGTTGGAAGTCCACATATGAGATGCTTATGCGTTGACCTTGTTTATATCTGTTTCATTGAATCAATACATCTGCAGTTCGTACAGTACATACATTTAATTTCTGCACGAGTCGACCGGGCGTCTGTCAATGCCTGGTTGTATAAAAAGCCATGCTAAGATGTCAAGAAAATAATCCAAACACATCAATGACACATATAGCTTGCACATCAAAGCTACGATCAGTTATAAGGTCATCCGTGCATCCATGCCAAGGAAACTTGATAGCAACCGGGCATACGGTCGTTTATTGAGCCCGGACTGCCCACGCATTTGGTGCAGGAATTAAATGTTGGCACTGTGGGTATATAGGAGTGACAAGTATGCTATAACTTCATGTATAGATAGTGCTGCCACCTGCAACGTAAGAATGAGCAGAATGTACATGTAGGATAAGGTGCTTGGTGATTTGACCACTAATAGTGAAAAACAACCCTGAAACCTGAGACCTCCCAGTGACCTTGATAAGTTGCCCAATAATCCTATAAGGTACACTGTCTTGATACCTCAACCACTTAAGTACATGGCAAAGATCTGCCGTGGCCTAGTGGTTACATGCCTGGCTCCCAAGTGTGAGGTTGTACAGTGCCAGCATTTAATTCCTGCATTAAATGCGTGGACAGCCCGGTCATAATGCACGACCGCGTGCCCGATTTCTTCTGTTTCCTGGGCATGGATGCATGGATGACCTTCAAATTGAACGTAGCTTTCATTCGCTGGCTACGACTGTCATTGATACACTTGGCTTATAACTTTGACATGTTATTCACGAGTGTCTTAACAACTAGGCGCTGGCATACGTCCGGTCGACTGGTGCAGGAATTAAATATCTGTACTGTAGGTTTAAGTCCCGACTGAATCCCCCATTATTTGTATGGCCTGTGAGTGGTTGCTATATGTGAACATGCGATATTGGAGAGAGCTTTCTATGGTGCTTCTGCAACTGAAATACCCCTTTGAACTATTTGTAAAGAGTAGGGATCATTCCTGTTTCAGGGTTTCTATCTTATCTCGATATGGCGTAAACTGTTGAAAGCGACTTAAAAAGCAATTCTTTCCTTTTTTCAAGGACATGGAACATTGTAAAAACGGAGCCCCGCCATTATCAAAAGAGTAGATTTGTCACAGAGGTTATTTATAAGTGTACTTGCTTATTTAAGGGCAATCAGAGATATTAAACTACTCATTTAGTGACCTAAATCTAACCTATTTTTTAAAACCTAATCTGCTGTTTTCATGTATGATACATACACGAAGAAAAAAATGCAATATCTACAAAACGTAATTAATATAAAAGATATCTTCTTAAATTAGCATGTTCATGTTAGTTTATTTATTTTTTTATCTCAAAGAAACTTTTCTCATTCATTTCGAGAATATTATTATCAATACACAGAAACCCTATGCCAAATTATAAATACCCAATTAACTATAGTATAGATACAAGAAGCGGGTTTATTGTAATGGGGCACCTAAAGTGAGTCATGTTTTTGACTAAAACTAAATAAAGCCATTTGCTAATATTTTGGTATTGAGCCAAAATACTACCCTTTCTT